>PVKH010034372.1:0-11688 GCA_004027955.1 Chaetophractus vellerosus
GAAACTGAAAAATGCTAAGTAATTAGTTTAAGATCAACTTGCTACTGAATGGCAGAGGCAAGATTTGAACCTGAGCGTGACTGAGTCAAAGCCCATGCTTTTTGCACTAGAGAACGCTCTCATATCTCGCAAACCACAGGTCAGTCAAAGACCATAAGATTTGCATTTTAAGCTGACCAAATAAAGAAGAAACTATCAGAACTTCTTCCACTTCTTCAGCATTTTGTTCAGCTCATTACCTCATTCTAGATATTTTTGTCTCTCAGCACTTGGGGTCTATAATAAGGTTTCAGGATAATTCTTTTTCTTTTTCTTTTTCATTGTCTTCAGTCTTTCGAAGGCTATATTCAACTGATATCTTCCAAGCTCCATATAGTAACAAATGACTATTTAGTTCTCCTCTTATTTGTTTGGTCTAAAACTCAGTCAAGAAGTATTTGTTAAGTGCTTACAATGGGCCAAGCACTGTACTACAAATTGCAAAGCATGAGAAAAATCAAAACACATTAAAACTGTCTTCAAGGCGCTTACAGTCCAGATAAATGATTTCAAATAATAGCAGAAAACAGTTATGTGCTCAACTCTAAAAAAACACTTGAAATGTGTGAAATGCTCAGGAAAAAAAGAAAGATGCAGTACAGTATTATGAATCATTGAATCATGGCTAAGTAATAATAATATTGTACCATCATAGCTTGCAATCATCACCCAAAGACCAACTCTCTTAATAGAAATACTTATCTATGTCTCTAGACATTTTTCATTCATAAAGAATAAAACAAGGGTTTGATTTTAGTTTTATTAAATTTTTTTCAACTTGTAAATTATGCAGTTAAAAATGTAGTGAGAAAACTATTACTTGTTTTTGTTTGTTTGTTTTCTGAAAGGAGATGCTATCTTTGCCAATTGACCTGCCCTAACATACATAGTAGCTGCTATGGTTCTCAGTCCTGGTTGTCCATTGGAATCACCAAAGGTTCTTTTAAAATATATATATATATCAATATTGTCCCACACAAATACCAGACAATTCAACAAGAAGCTTGGGAATTAGGGCCTAGATATCAGTATTTCTTAAGTGCTCAACAAGTGATTCTAATGTGCAATGAGGGCTGAAAATCCCTCTACTGTCCAGTACCTACATTTTACCATCTACTTAGTTAAGCTCTTAGCAGTACTCCCTAGTTAATGGCAAAGAGATGGCAAGCTACTTTTGGCCACCAGCAAAAGAGAAAACAAGAAGAAATAACAGAAAAATTCGGACATACTTATTTTTCTCCTCAAATCTGGCAGTGATTCTTGGCTATGGCGCCCAACAAAAATTTTACAATTTCATAGCAAGGCTCTCTTATCAATCCTAAAATTTTAGAAGTTTTATGTCTCCCATTCTTTGTTTTAAATTATTTTGTGGCCATGAAATTAGCCAGAGAATTATTTACCATTATTAGGCTTTGAAAAATAATGTGAAGTGGGGCTTTTAGACTATTGCCTCCAGGCAGAGAAAGGCAGAATTGAACGTATGGTATTCTGCCTTCAAACACCAGAGCCAGTTGATAGGTTGTCCTCCAAGCTTTTCTGAAGCAGTAGGCCAAACACTGGAGGTTGTTAACTAATTGTCATTTTAAGCGGCTTGTTAGTAAGCCACATTAAATGGCAGAAGCTATAAAGTCAACTGTAAATGTCACTTGTAGTTAAAGATAATGTGTACATGGTGGTTCATTTAAGAAAACATAAGATTGCATTAAAAGGAAGACAGAAGCTTAGTTACTGATTTATCCACAGGTTACTAGTAACAAAAGAATATTTTGTGGGAAAAGGGAGTCATTTACATAGATAAAACCTTAAGAAGTGGGAGCTTATTTCTAAGGGTGTTGTTCCGCACCTTGTCAGTGGCCTTACTTTGGAACTATAGGCTCCCTGATGTAACAGAGTTAGACTCATTTATAGTTTCCCTACACATGGCTCTTCTGCCCCTTTTATTTGAACCTATAATTAGTACTATACTTTTTAAATATATGTCCCAGAGACTTAAATCTTCGGTCTGTTCATATGCTGGTTGAGCCCTGAATCTCAGCAGTTACAACACCTACTCTCGGTTAATTGAACTCAACCAGGACAACCAACAAAAGGAAGGTGATGGACAACACCCATTCCAGGAAGCAGAGCAATACAGTTCCATCCATCTGGCCCATGAGATCTAAGCCCTCTCTCAATTGGAGACAGGATGGGCATCACCATCCCAAAATCCTCATATGAACAAACATATGAGTGGAAAATAACTATGGACTAAAGTAGACTTATGATTATTCTAGCAATGGAAGAACTTGCATCATTGATATAAAGTCAGTGGCCACCAGAGGCTCTGAGAGGAGGGAGAGGGAAGAATAGGTGCAACGTGGGGGTATTTGGGGGGCATTGGAAGTGTCCTGCAGGACATGGCAATGACGGATACAGGCCATTATACATTGTCGAAACCTATAAAATTGTGAGGAACCAAGTGTAAACTAGAATGTAAACTATAGTCCTTGGCTTCAATATGTGTTCATCTACTGTAACAAATATACCATACTAATGAAAGATGTTGTTAATGTGGGAAAGTGTGGGAGGGGAAAGGGGTGGGGTATATGGGACCCCCCTATATTTTTTATGTAATATTATGTAATCAAAAGCTTCTTTAAAAATAAACATATATATATATATTTTTTAAAGGGCTCAAAAGGCTGCTGCTCTGTCTTTTCTTTATTTACCTTTACTCCATAGCCCTTATTCATACATGAAGGAAGTCTAAGCCTTCAGAATACATGACTTGCTTTAAATGGCCCAATTGGCAGAAAATGGAAATAAACCAACACAAAAATCTCTTATTTTGCAATATTAGCAAAGAAAACACTGACCTTCCACCTCCTACCAAATCTACCCCCAATTGCTTCTTTGACACCATGCCTAGTGAAATGAATAGGGGTTTCAAAAGAAGGAAAGAAACATCTGCTTGGACTTCAGATTCCCCTCCAAGCAGAAACCAAGCCTAGAAAGGTTACATGCTTCAACAAGCCACGCAAGACAAAGGAGAAAGTTCAACTGCTTATCCCACTTGACCTTGGCTTTAATGCAGGATCACGTTGATCCTGATGGAGAGATTAAAACACCAAGTCCAGAACCGCTCAACAAGCAAATTCACAAGGGGAGTTCTAAGAGTTCTTTGGCACTCTTGCTTCATATGGAATTAGCAGAGACCATCCCAGGCCACAAATGTAGCAATATTTCAACTCAGTGTGCAAAATTTCAAAGATAAAGCCTCAGATTGGAGGCCATACTGAACTTTTCAAACACTCCTTTCCTGGGAGGCTTTGACAAGAAAATACAGCTACATAGAGCTACAAGATTTATTTTTGGAAAGAAGAAAATGGAGGTTCATTAGGGCCATGGGAGGTAAAGGACCGGGGTAGGGCGAGAGGTGGGGAGGTAAGCAAATCCCCCAAATATTTTCTTTTTTATATTCCTCTTCTAAATTGCAAGTTGATGCTACCCTCAGAGAAAATCACTTTCCTAGAACAGCAAAATGTCATATAAATAGTCATGCCTTTTCTCAGTAAACATTGAAGCAATTTTGGACAATAAATCAGAAATATAAACTTCAAACCTAAAATTCTGAAAATCTAAGACAAAGATTAACAACAAAAGGGAGATAACAACAAAGGCCTTTTCTGGTCCACTAGTCTATCTCTTCAATTGCTATAATGGAAAGCAGTTTGAACCAAGGCTCTCAGGAGTTGGAATCCAGCCCCACCTCTGCCACCACCTGTCTGCACTTCAGCCAAAGTTTCTTATATTCTTTGAACCTCAACTTTTTTATCAGTAAAATGAAAGGGTTGGAGTAGAGGAATTCTAAAACCAAAGCATTCATATATTTCATGGAAGTTGTGCAAAGCCACTCATGAATTCCATGTCTCCATTTCCAACTTGTTCTCCTGAACAGCCCAACTCATGGTGGTCTCTCCCTCTTCACTGTTCAGGCTACTCATTAACTCTCCCACTGATTTAGCTCTTAATTTAGCCCAGTATTTTTCAATTGCTCTAATGTCTTCTCTCTCCAGAAGCCTGTAAATTCCCCTAAGGTATGAAATAACTTGCTTTTAATTGCATCCCATACTGAAATTAAAAGAATGCTATGCACATGGTAGATGTTTGGCACATGTTTTTTGGATAAATATATGGATGAATGAATGTTTGGCACTAAATAAGTCACTATTATTTGGGGTGGATGACAAAAATAAGCCAAGAGAAACATCGATTTCTAAAAGGAAAGATGTGGTCATTAAGAGACCAAAGACTTGCCTGGACTGCATTTGTTAGGCAGAAAGGAAAGTATTCATACCCCACTTTAAAATCCTTATATTAACCCTATTTTGACAGAATTACTGAAATTATATATTTTCATCCAAAAATTTTAGATATATAATGAAATAAACAAACGGATTGACATTTAAAAAGTATTTTTCAAGCATCTTTCTCATAATTACAGTAAGAAATCCTACATCTTCCTAATCCTTATTTATTTATATACTTATTTTCTAATATTTCTTGGGTCTTTGCTCTATTTAATTAAAGTAGAAATGTTTAGCTCTTTTACTTCTACCACTGTTTAAAGTGATTCATAGTATCTCACATTTTTGTTCCTATTAAAACCAAAATCAGTACAATTAGTATAATTTTATTAGCCATTTTTAAAATAGCTATGGTTTTCATTCAGTTCCTACTATGTATATACTAAAGAAAAACTGTTTTTAAAATCCCATTCATTTGGATGCATGAATTAATATGTTTATGGATTTTACCAGTATTACTGTCTTCTGTGACCAGATATTTTCATTGTTTATCATACCAGAAAAGTCATAAGAATGGACTGGAGAAATAATTATTTGACATCTACAGGCAAAAGGGAAAAGTAAGAGGCTCTGAAATCCTATGTCTCATAACATCACCAGCAAAAAGAGCTCTCTCTTACTAGCATATGGAAAGTTTTCTTCCTCACTAATTAAATTTTGCCATTCCTCTGCTCTTTATTACAGAAACACCAATTTTATTCTACATATTACTTTAATCTGTATTTCCTATGCTAATACAGAAGGAGACATGCCACACAGTTTTCTCTCCTGTACATTGGCTATCAGCTTATATTTGAGAGTGAAGCACATAGGGAACATACGGGCAGAGCTAATCCCTAAGAGAAAGAAGTCACAAAACAATGAAGGACCACAGATTAGGTGAGCAACAATATGACAGCCTTGTACTATTTGTTAGATATTCATACAGTGGCTGAGATATGAGGAAATAAAAATTTCCCTTACGTGTGGTTTTCATCCCTCTGTTAAAGTTTACTATCAGAAACTTTCATTTTGGCCAAAATGTACTTTAAAATATTTGTTCATCTCATCTAGTCACACACACAAAAATCCTTTGGAAATCCCAAACCAGTTGAGTTCATTACAAGTTGCTTGAAATCACACATACACATACACACACACACACACACACACAAATGTGACTGCACTATTTTTTTAAATCCCATTTGTCACCAGCACTTTGTTTTGGAAGGACTGTCCTTCCTGTATCCCTACCTTAAAGGACTACTCCAATTCCAAGTGTCCCAGATAAATAGGAACACTGATAGTGGCTGTCAAACAGAAATCAAAGCCAAAAAGAATAATGCACGACACATATGCCCTTAACATCCTGTAATGAGTGACTTCAGTCTGGGACCCCAACCAACTCATTGTATTTGCCAGCTGAGGCTCACAGTGCTTAAGCTGTAAGCCTGAACTCTAGGCAAACCAACAGGGAGCAGTGGCCAGGAATGCCAAATCACACCTGTGATGTATCTTCTGGTCTTGACTATGAGAAATGTCTAAGAGAATAACAGAGTCACTGAAATAGCAGAGCTGTTAGGCATATTTATCAGATTGGCCTAAGTTTGATATGACAGAAACAGCATGTTCTGCTAGTCAGTGAACCCATTGGTGTAAATACCCCTCAAGCAGCCCATGAACTCCAGTGGACATCTGTTTATTTTGCACGTAACAGAAGGAGACTTTTTTCTGACATTTTTGCTTGGAAGTAGAGAAAAAAATCTTAACCACTGACTGAAACTGACACGCACACAAAGAGAAAGTAGTTGCTTGAAACAAAAATATATCTAAAAAATAAGTTATTTCAAATATTTTAGTGACCATCAAATGGCATCATTTGTATGGAACTGGACTGGTTGATCACTTTTAAAATATATTCAGTTAACTCTTTATTCACTCAGAAGATGCAGCTCGAGTATAATTTTAAGCAACTACATGATAAATCAGAATAACTAAGCATAATATAGTCTAGGAGTTTCTCAGACAATTTTTTTTTCAAAAATTGGTCCTTTCTTTTCCACTGAAATAGTGTAGCATTCTGTTTCTCTGAAACTAAGTGAACTCCAGCAGCAAAAATGAAGTAGACAGAGAAATAAGCCAACTGAGAGTAAAAAGGACTCTTAAACATTGATATTGGGATTATAAAATGGTATGGCTTCTCTGGAGGGCAATTTGGCAATAGTTAACAAAACCATTAAACATGTTTAAACCCTTCAGAATAATTCCACTTCTAATAAAGAAACTGAGATGCTGAGAAAGAGTGCCATACAATAGTATTCATTGTGGTGTTAAAATTGGAAATAACCTTGATGTCCAAAAACAAGGAATTCATTAAATAAATATGCCACATCCAATAGGGTGGAATACTAGTTAGTAATTTAAATCATGTCATAAAAAACATTTAACAGCACAAGAAAATGTTCTTGATATTCTGTTAAATGAAAAAGCAGGTTATAAAACAGTATGTATGACATGATCACACTTTTTAATTTATATGCAAATGTATAGAAAAAATATTTGGCATATATCCTCTAGTCCAGTAGAAATAACAGTATAAGTCACATATATCGTTTTTAGTATTCTAGTATCCACATTAAAAAAGTAAAAGAAACAGGTGGAAACTAATTTTAATAATATACTTTTTAACTGATATATTCAAAATATTATCATTTCAATATGTTGTCAATATAAAAATTATTAATGGGATTTTTACATTCTTTTTTTCATACTAAGTCTTTGAAATCTGGCATGTATTTTACACTTACAGCACATCTCCTTTTGGACATTTCAAGTGCTCAATAGCCACATGTGGCTGGTGGCTAACAGTGCTCCTCTAGAGGGCGGGCTTATGGGTAATTTTTGTTTTCATCTTTTTGCTTTTCTATACATTATACTTTTATAATCAGAAAAAAAGTCAATATAATGAAATAGAGAGACAGCAGGACAGAGAAAAAATTATGTGTAATTTGGAGTCAGAGACCTAGATTCACAGGGCTCTAATTATACTACTTTGTAGCTACACTTCATGACCTCTCTGTAAAATGCGAATTATAATATCTATCACATCAAAATATTGAGAATAAATGAGATACATAGGTGAGATAACA
The DNA here is from genome assembly GCA_004027955.1 of Chaetophractus vellerosus. Taxonomy (NCBI): domain Eukaryota; kingdom Metazoa; phylum Chordata; class Mammalia; order Cingulata; family Chlamyphoridae; genus Chaetophractus; species Chaetophractus vellerosus. Next base: position 7,514 of record PVKH010034372.1, read on the forward strand.
TAGGTGAGTAGCACACAGGAGAATGTCTGGAATACATTGGCTACAAAAGTTTAATGTTTGTTATCTATCTAGAAATTTCACTACTTAAAACATCCTACATATATATATATATATATATATATATAATGCCCTTCGAGTCACAACGGTAAAGTTTAGACATGCTGTGAGCCCTCTGAAGGAGGGAGTTTTTCACTTTTGTTTTCCAGTTTTGGATCTACAGACCCTAGCACAGTGCCTGGGGCATTTGTTATATATTGACAAATGAATGAACAAATTAGTGGCATTTGCATAGTCTTTACCTTTTAAAAGCATACACACCATTTTCTTCCTCTTTCAGTATTAATAATTTGAAATACAAAAAAAAAAAAAAATAGTCTCCATCTATTTAAGGCTCCCCTAATCGTCCCATTCCTTCCCCTGCTGGCTCTCACCATCCTCTACCAACTTCCCCCAAGAATTAATAGAATTTGTCATCTTTTGAGCTTCCATAATACTTTAGGTTTTCTGCTATTTTAGTGCTACCTATATTCTAATTTAAGTTAACTCTGTGCATGGCTGACTCCCTCAGTAGACTGTGAGCTCCCTGAATGGAGGCTCTGTACCCCTTGCACAGTGCCTAGAACAGAGTAAGTACTCAATAAATGTTTTCTGTGAAAAGAAATGAATGAGTAGCATTGCTAGACTATGAGCAGCTCAAAGTTAAAGTCTGTATTTCATTCATTTTGTATTTTCCACTATGCCCCTCAGGCCCATGTTTAAATATATGTGGAGGTAATAGTTTCAAGAATTAATTTGCTTCCCTCATGCTCCCGACATGATCCTCCCACCCCCACCCCGCACCCCCCAGCTCACCAAACTCCCTCATTTGGTCCTCCCCTCGTCCAACTTCAGGATAAAACTGTCATCTTATATGGAAAATAACAAAGGATTGTGCATATTGAAAGGTATAGATAAATAATTGCAGGCTGAGTTATTCTGTTCTTAGAGAAATCCAACTAGGAAGGAGAAGAGAAAGTAATGGAGGGTCTTCAGAAACTTGGAGAAAGAAATAGCAACACCTCAGTTTTTGCAGATGCAAAAGGCTGCTTGGTGAATGGTGTAGCTATTTAACTTATCTGGTGCTCTCCTTTGAATAACCTGTAGTCCAGTAGACATGTGTAAACCCTGTGTATAGATGAGGAAAGAGTTGCCCACCATGAGCAGTAGTGATGACATCAAGAGAAATTTTACCCCAGGTCAAAGTGGGATGAAATGAACCAGTTTAAGAACGTCTAATCTGTGCCTGTTACATATATGCTGATTGAAAGATGAACAAATAAAACTTAACCCCAGAAAGTTTTTTCTTTGTTACTTTTAAACAAACAGTGTGAAAGTTGTTGATCATATTAAACAGTGCAAAATAACTGTATAAATTCTTGGCTAATGTATAGGCAAATCAAGTTCCACAAATACTTTAGAATTAAATTTCGCTGATTTCTAGATATATATATGTATATATATATATTTTATAATATATATATATAGTCCTTACATATGAGTTTTCTGAACACCAGAATATTTGTTTTAGACTTTGCCTTCAAATTTCAAACTTTAATTTTGTTTTTCAGGGGACTGTTGATTGGTTGGTTGATTGGCTTTTTGAAACTCAACTGCAAAGAGGTGAGTTAACATCAGACCATAAAAGGTTGTTCTCTTGTTTATTTTCCCCTTTGTATCCACACCCACTTCCATTCCCCTTCTTTCCTCAGAATTCAATTCTAATATGTTTGAAATATATCCTTAAATATTCACGTATACTTGTAAACTACTTAATGTTGTTTATTTGTTGCTTTTTAAATATATATGAATGTTAAGATATAGACATCATTCTGTTTCAAACTTGTTCCTCAACAGTATCTTTTGAATTTTGATCCATAGTGATTCCATTGTATGTATCTGCCATTATTTCTTTTACTTATCTATTCCCCTAGTGATGGATATCTATGCTAATTACACCAAGCTGCTCTAAACTATACCAAAATAAACACCTTTATGCTTATCCTCTCTGTAGGGTTATATACCCAGTGCTGATTCAAAGGGCTTAAGCTCTTTGAATGAGCAATGGGTATTTATTGATTAATTTCAATAAATAAGACTGACAAGTATCCACGAAATTACTGTAGCAGTTTTTCCTTTTATATCACTGTATAAGAATTACTACCTGCCTATATTTTCATAACCTCTTGGTATTCTCCACCTTTTAAAATTTTGCCTTTGCTATCCCTTTGTTGATAAGATTTGCAATTTCAGCTCTAACCTGCAGAGAGCTTGGAAGTTTTCACTCCATCCTTACAAGAAAAATGTTGAGCACACTGAAAAGTCAATGACTTTTCTTATACCTTTAAGGAAACTGAGATGTCAGAGCAAAACACTACCCCAAAATCTGGACAGAAAGGAAAACCCAGAGACCCAGCCAAGATCTGCTTATCTGGAGCAGAAGCCACTGGAGCCACAAATTGGTAGGAACAAGCCATAAAATTGATAGGAAGACTTAAATGGTAATTTTGACCAGTTGCCAGAAGCTAAGTGTGGAATAGCATGAAACTGAGAAGCTCCTGGAGGCTGCATTCTTAGGGAGCTCCACCAGAATCCCCCTACACTTTCATGTATTTTACCTCTAAGAACCCCACCAGATTCTCACAGTGAAGAGCCAAGAAAGATCCCCCAATGGCTTTGGCAGGGGGAAGAGAAAAGTAATCATTGTAAAATACACTGAATATTCTCCATTACAAAGGCCTACTCTCCAGTGAAAATGACTTTTTACCATAGCCAATTTATCCTACCTGGGGGAAGGGAATTTCTCCAACTAAAGCTAACCTCTAGACTTCCTGTCTCATCTAAGGGTGGTGGGGAGGGGAAGCCAAGAAACTGGTGAAAATCATAGCCCAGGGAAAAGGCTTACTAAAAAACTGAGAGATTTAATCATCATATTTAGATTGCTTCCCTGCCACTATACCTGACCACCACATTAATGGGACTCCAATATCATAAAAATGGATTACTGCTGAAAGAACTGCCAGATGCAGACTCTCTGAGGAGGAGTTCCAAAGACATCAAAGGAGACAAAAGCATGCACAATGAAGGGGTTTGAAGCCTCTGTCACCTATACCTACAGCAAACATTAAATACAGCCCTACTCCTAGGCAGATTAACATAAAACCTTACATTAATTCCTATCTACCTCAGTCTTACTATACAATACATCATGCCCAGCTTCCAATAAAAATTACAAAGCATACAAAAAAATAGAAAAAGAAAAAACACAGTCTGCAAGGAAAAGGAAATATTAGAACCAGACTCAGATATGACACAGATTTTGGAATTATACAGTGAATTTAAGATAACTTAATATGCTAATTAAATATGCTAAAGGATCTAGTAGAAAAAAATTGACAACATACAAGAACAGACGGCTGATATAATCACAGAGATGGAAAATCTAAAAAGCAAAAGGAAATATTATATATCAAAAACTGTAGAGCAAAAATGAAGAATGCCTTTGATGGGCTCATCAGGAGACTGGACATGGCCAAAAAAGAATGGGTGTGTTTGAAGACAGGTCAATAGAAACTTCCCAAACTGAAATGAAAAGAGAAAAAAGGAATTTTAAAAACAGAACAGAATATCCAAGAATTCTGGAATGTCTTCAAAAGGTATAACCTTTTCCTTTCTAATAAAGTAATATCTCAATGTTTTCTACACCTTTTAAAACCTTGTCCGAGACTTCAAAATGCTGGTCCTGATAGGGCTCCAAAGTCAACATTCCAACAGTCTTAACCAGCTTACCACCTTCCACCTCCACTGCTCCCAACTGCTGTATTCATTCCTCCCGTCAGATCATCAGCCTATATTTACAATCTCCATGATATTTCCTTCTTTCTTACTGATAAAGCATTATTATTGCTGGATTCTGGAGTTTCCATGTTGCTTCAAATATTACTTTGTTTTTTGAAATGTTCTTTCTGCCCTGTGGACCCTTCTGGAGACTTTTTACTAATCTGCTGCCAAATGCTCAGTAGGTGTCCCCAGTCCAGTTCTTGCTTCTCCCCATGTTTCACTATGAGCCTGAGCTAGTTGGGCCCTTCTGTCTCTTTTCAGTTTTATCGATGCCCCAATCCTCCCACCCCCACCCACTT
>PVKH010034373.1:0-11878 GCA_004027955.1 Chaetophractus vellerosus
TATAAGAGAACATCAGAATTTGAACCCAATTTGGATTTAAAAAAATTTTTTTTAATTAATTAAATTTTTTTTTTTAGGATACATTGATTACATAAATGTAACACAAAAATTTTAGGGGTATCAACCTGGATTATGTTTGTCTCCAAAATTCATAGGTGGAAACTAAGACCAAGTGAGTTTTCACTTTTTTATATTGTCCTTCCCTTCAGAGGGTCTTGCACAGTGCTTCACAGAGGCTCTGTGTGAAACATGTATTAAGTCTAAGTTAGAATCTGTGTCTGGACCGAATGATCAGATGCTACTCAATTCCTCAGACTCATCTGGGGACACATAAACTGCAGCTGCAGCTTGAACTGCTTGCAGGAGCTTGGCCCTTGAACCAGGAAGTCCTCTCAGAGGAATGAGGAAAGAATAAAGGAGATCCCTGAAGCAGAGAGTGAGCAGGTCAGAGGCTTCTTGTGAATTTGAGGCTCTAGGGTGCTGTGTGCAGAGGATGACCTGCGAGCTCTTCTCTGCACAGACAGCCATAACCACCTTGGTGGTGGAAGCAAAAGACATTGACTTAGCTTTGCCATCCTGGGTTTGAATCCTAGCTCTAGCCTTGTAAGGATGTAGTCTCTGTTTTAGAGATGCAATAAGTCTTTCTGGATGGTCTAAACTTCAACACCTGGTTAGGGACATTTGTTTAACTTTGAGTTTATTTTTTTTAAAAAACTTGCTTTTATTTTCATTTTGATTTAATTTTGTTTTGCCATTTTTAAAGCATTTATCTAGCCTCAAATTCAACCCTACAAAGCAAGCTACATTCAGAGAAACTTAGCTTTCCTTTATATGTGTTTTCGTAATCAATGTACTCTTTGCTCATGTTTTCTAGAGTTTTCTGATGTACTGTTATATATTTTTCTTTATTGTTGTTACTTATCCATATTGTTTGGAAATTATAATTAGAACCATTATATATATTATAAAGAACTTGTTATTTCCAATTTGCTACTAATTTATTTTTATTTATTTGAACAATTTCAAAGATAGTCAAATTATCCCTATTTTTCTTTATTGCCTTTGGGCTTTGTGTTTAGAAAGCATTTTTCACTCAGAAATTATTTTTAATGGCATGATTTTACTAATAGCATCTTATTTAATCCTTACCCCATCTCAAATTTACTTGGGGGTGTTAGAGTTAGGAATCTATAACATTTTCCCTAAATTGTTATCCAGCTGTCTCCACAACATTTATTGAAGGACCCATCTATAACCTATTGTTTGAAGTGCTACTTCTATCATATGACCCCTCCTCATGGGTATTTAATTCTATTTTCAAACTTTCTTATCTTCCATTGTCCAGTTTATTTTTGTACCAAAGCTCACATGTTTTAATACCCATATCTTTCTAATACACTTTGATATCTGGTAGGTGAATCTTCCTCCATTTCTCCCCTTCCTTACAATCTTTCTGGCTCTTCTCAGATGCCTAATTTTGCACATTTACTATAGATTTAACTGGTGAAAATCCCTCCCTAATTTTCCCTATATTTTTGAGTGGGATCTTATTGAACTGGTAGGTTGTATTAGTATGAATTTACTAACTGATAGATTTTTAAACATTGCGATTCCAATTCTTAGTTACCATTAATAAGGGGGTAATAAACATTTGACAATATCACTAGTTGCTCCCTAAGAGTAGAACTCTAGGAATAAAATTACAGACTGTGTCAAAGTGTATAGAGATTTCTGTGTCTCAGTACATATGGTAAATTTGCTTTCCCAAAAGGTTGTTGCAAGTGCATGAAAGTGTTTTTCTTTGCCCTTGCTATAACAAACTGAATATCTGAATATATTATGTCTGGGTATTTCAGAATATGAATTCTTGTTTTCCCCAAGAAAACAAGCCATGAAGTATGATGCTTAAGTGTGATGGGAGCAAGACTCACCATTACAATTTGTCAGTTGTGCCTTGATTTTGTTTCCTTTGTACTGATGGGAAAACCAAGTCTCAGAAATAGTTAAGACCTGGTCAGAAGCACACAGAAAGTCTGCATTAAAGAAGGAGCCAGGAACCTGGGCTCTCTTGACTTATAAGCCAGTGTGTATGTCTGCATGTTTTTTTTTGTGTGTGTACATGTGTTTGTAATCTCTGTTCTGTTCCCTATTTACAATTCAATCTGTCCCTCATAAGTTTGGGGGAATGTCATTTAATAATCCATAAAGTAACAACCAAATAGTTTTTTAATAGCAAAATTCTAGCATTTGAGATAAGGACTATCTGTAAAATACGAGTGCAGCATTTCTTCCAATAGCAGTTTTCCAAAACTTAAAACAGAGGAAGAACCAATAGTGACTGGAAGTTTCTTTTTCACTTTGTTTCTTGTTTTCTAATCTCTCTCATCAAGTATAATAAGTATAATGGCCATAATTTCCTTTTCAAGGGCAATAACACTCAAAACAATGACAATAAAAAGATTAAAGAACAGTTTCATGTAAATACCATAGTTCTTTTCAGAATTATAAACCATATGCTTTTGTGATTCTTACAAGAGGTATGCTTCCTCTTTGTTCTTCTCCTGTGTGTTTACTTCCTGGGTTTCCAGCATCCAAAGCTCCAACTAACTCCTCTGCCAAGTTGTTTTCTCTGTGAGACCCCCTCCACCAAGGGGGTGGGGACTCAACATCCTACTGATGTGGCCCAATCAAAGCCTTAATCATTATTTCATCAAGTAAAAGTGAAACTACTGAATCCAATACAATATAAAATGCCCAGAGGAACAGATCAGTTTACAAACACAATCCAATATCTGGTTTTGGAATTCATAAACAATGCCAAACCGCTATACTGTTAAAATATTTACACGATGAAGTCTTAAATAATGGTGAAATTCTTCCATAGTTGTTGACATTAACTAATTTGAGAATGTCGTCATATCCTCAATATGGTATGGAACATGAGCCAAACAGACAAAATAAGGGCAATTTCTAAACAGCAAAACTGAAGATAAAAGAAAATAATTTTCAGATGACCTGTTATCAATCTATGTTAACTTCCCATGAAATTCGGGGTGGGGAACAAAAAATGCCTCTTTGGCAGTCTCCTTGACAAAGAAGCATTACTCTTTGACCTAAGGAAAAGAATAAGAGTTTCTGAGAGCTGCTTCAGCCGAGGTGGCTCTGAAGAGTTATAAGTCCATAAAAAAATATTTTCTGTAAGTGGCCTTCACAACCCCAGACTTCATAACATTTCATTAGCTTTTGCTTTCAAGTGTTCTTAATTGATAGAATAAATTTTCTTTAGAAGCTACATTCAAATCTCTTTTTACATGCTTTTATAAGTGACTACATTAAAAATAGGGGGATGGAAATGATTAAAGGAGATGCTTGCTATTTTTTTTGTATTATTTTCTTTAGACTTTCCCTATGTAGACTCACCTTACAAACTGTATAGGGCTGAGTTAGAATGCCAAAAATGTGGCAGAAATTTATTTTATTAATTAAATCCTATTTATTGGCCATCTACTTTTATCTGTAGTGCTTATTTAGAACTAACAGAAGATGAACCCAACATATAAATTTCTTGCTCTTAAGGTCTTTTTGATCTAGGGAAGAGAGCCAATTAACCAAATATACAAGTTCATATGAAATAGTTATAAGTCTTATCACTATAATGTACCTTCCGGGACTGCAAGGACGTGTGTGTTTTGTTCAGTAATGTATCCCACATTGCCCAAATCTTCCTGGTATGTAGTAGACAAAGGATAAGTGGTTGTTAAATGGATGGCCAGTAGGATGTGATAGAAAATGACAGGAGTGGGAGGGCTATGCTAATGTGGTGGCAGGGATGTTCTCTCTAAGCAGGTCACATCTCAGCTGGGACCTGCCAGATGAGGAAGAGCCACTCATGTGGCAGTCTAGGCAGAGAGAATGTCCTAGGACAGACAGCTAGTACAAAGGTACTCAAGAGGGAATAGGCTCAGAAACTCAAGGAGCAATAAGGCCACTGTAGCAGAAGCATCGTGAGTGATTGAAACATAATGAGGGTGAAAAGGCAAGCAAAGCCAGAGAGTGAGGTGTGTTTGTGTGTATCAAATGCTTGGCTTTCATGTTTTAAAAGTTATTGGAGGATTTTATGCAATGGAGGTAATCTGATCTGCCATTTAATAACAGTAGTCTGTATGGAGTGAGATTGGACCCAGGGACTATTGTAGCATTATTGGGAGAGAAGGTAAATTGTTGTGGAGTGGAGATTGAGAGAATTCTATTAAAAATAACAGTAGTGATAAAAAGACTTGTCGATGGTGTGAAAGTGGATGGTGGGACAAAATGTGAATATCAAGATGAATTCTTTGGGTTTTATACTGATAGGATTTTCATTGCTTTTCTGAGTTTATTTAGTTGCCAGAAACCACATTTTCAAAAACTCTCCCCAATAAACCATGTTACAGGTTTTTGAAAAATGCAGTGAAAAATTTACTGCAAAAAGAATGTTATCCGTTTTACATGCCCCATATATATTTGAAACTGAATTTTCTAGGAGGTGGGGATGATTGCTAATGGATTGAAGAGTAAAGCTAGGCACTGAGAGAATTAAAAGTCCCTGAAGAGGGCATGATCAAGACAGTAATTGGAAGAGACAACTTTACATACACAAAAGTTACACTTTAAGCTCTACTCATGTGAAACATCACATGTCAAGGCTCAAGGAATGAGCCTTTCTAGATGGGCAAATTATCTGGAAAGCTGAGGATTTACTTCTCAGAGCAGTTACTTTTAAATTTTAACCATTTTTACTTGGAAATTAATCTATAATATATTTAATATATTAGATACATCTAAATTGGAGTTGCCCTGTGTCGTAGTTTCCTGGTTGCTAAAACAAATACCATGAAATGGGTTGGCTTAAACAATGCAAGGCAATGCTTTCTCCCTGCAGATTGTGGTGTTCTGGGGCTGGCTGCCAGTGATCCTTGGTCCTTGGCTTTTCTGCCACAGTAATGCACAAATGGCAATGTCTTCCTACTCCTTCAGGTTCCAATGACTTCGGGCTTCTTCCCATGGCTTTCTCTATATATAACTGAACTTCATTCTTCTTATAAAGGACTCCAGTAATCTGGATTAAAGTCCATCCTGATACACTTGGGCCACACCTTAGTTGAAGTAACATTTTCAAGAGATCCTCTTTACCATGGTCCTCACAACTGACCCACACGAGACCAAGAACCTATCCAAACGGGGTTATCCAACCCACCACACTCTGCTTATCCATGATCACTCTAATATAATAAAACCACCATTAGTTATATACCTATAATATAATAAAACTACCGTTTTTTTGAGGGCTTATTATGTGCTTGAGACTTTTTATAGCCTTCTCAAGTAATGACTATTATTATCCCCAATTTTTAAGATGAGGAAATTGTGGCTCAGAGAGGTAGGTAACTTAAGTGATGTGATACAGTGAATACGTGACAATACATAATCAAGCAAAAAGCCTTAGTAGCTTTAGAAAACATAGAAAAGCATGATATAAATCTCTCTCTCTCTCTCTCACTCTCTTTCTCTCGCACAGTGAAAGTTTATGACATTATCAACAAATGTTCTCTACAGTGGGTATCTTTTTTTCATCCATTCCCAAATAAGAAAAGACTCTATAGAACCAATGGAATTTCAGTGCCAGTTCACAGATGAGAAGACCCTGTTTATGCCAGTGAGGACATAGACAAGGAACTCTTAGGTCTGAATGAAAGAGATATCTAGAATCACTCAGCTCAATCAGCATTTTACAAAGCACTTTCTTGTTATGTAAAATTTGCTAAAGGATAAGCATGAACTTAATGTACAATTAAGCCTCAACTCCTAATTCCCTTTCCCCACTCCAACCCTTACTTACCTATAGTCTAGTCTCTGACTTTATGAATTTGCTTATTTTAAGTACTTAATATCAGTGAGATCATACAGTATTTGTCCTTTAGTGTCTGGCTTATTTCACTTAACATAATGTCGTCAAGGTTTATTCATTTTGTCTCATGATTCAAAACTTCATTCCTTTTTTGAGCTAAATAATATTCCCATATATATATACACAGCACATTTTGTTTAACCGTTCATCTGCTGATGAATACTTGGATGTTGCATCCATCTTTTGGAAATTGTGAATAATGCTGCTATGAACAATGGCGCAAATATCTGTCTGAATCTCTGTTTTCAATTCTTTTGAGTATATACCTAAAAGAGGGATTGCTGGGTCATATGGTCATTCTCAATTTACCTTTCTGAGGAACTGCAAAACAACTCTCCACAGCAGCTGCACCACTTTATATTCCCACCAATAATGAATGAGGGTTTCTATTCGCCACATCTTCTCCAACACTTGTTATTTTTCTCTTTTTTAAAATGTAGCTATTCTATGGGTGTGAAATGGTAACTCGTTGTGGATTTGAATCACATTTCCCTAATAGCTAATCATATTGACCATTAGATTCATGTGTTTTTTGACCATTAGCATATTCTTGAAGAAATAAATCAAATCTTTTGCTCATTTTTTAAATTGGGTGGTTTGTCTTTTTGTTATTGAGTTGTAGGATATCTTTATATATTCTGGATATTAAACTCATTTTGGATATGTGGCTTTCAAAGATTTTCTTCCATTGTATAGGTTGTCTTTTTACTTTCATGATGAAGTCCTCTGATACACATACATTTTTTAAAATTTTGATGAAGTGCCATTATTTTTTGTTTGTTTGTTTGTTTTCTCATGGTGTTGGAGTAAAGTGTAAGAAATCATTGCCTAACACAAGGTCCTGAAGATTAGTCCATAAGTTTTCTTCTAGGAGTTTTTGGTTCTTATATTTAGGTCTTTGATTAATTTTGAGTTGGATTTTGTGTATGATTTAAGGTAGGGACCCAACATCACTCATTTGTATATGGATTTTTTGGTACTTATATTTCGATCTTTGATTCATTTTGAGTTGAGTTTTATATATGATTTAAGGTAGGGGGTCCACTTTCATTCTTTGTATATAGATATCTGTTTTGATCACCATTTGTAGAAGAGACTATTGTTTCTCCATTGAATGGACTTAGCACCCTTGTCAAACATCAATTGGCCATAGATGTGAAAGTTTATTTCTGAACTTTGAATTTGATTTCATCGGTCTGTATGACTGTCCTTGTGTCAGTGCAATGCTGTTTTGGCTATAGTAGCTTTATAGTAAGTTTTATGTTTAGGAAGTATGATTCTTCCAACTTCACTCTTTACTTCAAGATGACTGGCTATTTGGGGCCCCTTATCCTTCCATATATTTGGTGATTTATTTTCCATTTCTGCAAAGAAGTCTTTTGAAATTTGATTGGGGTTGCTTTGAATCTGTAAATTACTTTGGATGGAATTGACATCTCAACAATATTTAGTCTTCTAATCCATGAACATGGAATATCTTTCCATTTATTTAAGTCTTCTTTGATTTTTTAGCATTGTTTTGTTATTTTCAATGTATATTACCTTTACATCCTTGATTAAATTTATTCCTAGATATTTGAGTTTTTAGTTGCTATTATAAATGGAAGTTTTCTTTTCTTGATTTCCTCTTCATATTGCTCATTACTAGTGAATGGTAATACTACTGATTTTTGGTGTTGATTTTGTACACTGCCACTTACCTGAATTTGTTTATAAGCTCTAGTAGTTTGTTGTAGATTTTTCAAGACTATCTATATAGAGGATCATGTCCTCTGCAAATAGGGAGTTTTACTTCTTCCTTTCCAATTGGGATGTGTTTTAGTTCATTTTCTTGCCTACTTGTTGTGGCCAGAACTTCCAGTACAATGTTGAAAAATAGTGCTGACAGAGGGCATTGTCTTATTCCTGATCTTAGAGGGAAAACTTTCAGTCTTTCACTATTAATTATGATATTAGGTGTGTGCTTTCAATATATACCCTTTATCATGTTGAGGAAATTTCCTTCTATTTCTAGTTTCTAAGTGTTTTTATCAAGAAGTGGTGCTGGATTTTGTCAAATGCTTTTCCTGCATCACTTGAGATAATCATGTGGTTTTTGTCCTTCAATCTATTAATTTACTGTGTTACATTAATTGATTCTCTAATTCTGGAACACACTTGAATTCCTGGGATAAATTCCACTTGATCATGATGTATGATTCTTTCAATTGCTTTGTATTCAGTTTGCTAATATTTTGCTGAAGATTTTTTGCATCTATATTCATATGGGCTTTTGGTTTGTAATTTCCTTTTCTTGTGGTATCTTTAGCTGTCTTTGGTATTAGGACGAAGTTGGTCTCATAGAATGATAAGGGAGTATTGTCCCCTTTTCAATTTTTTGGAAGAGCTTGATAAGGCATGGTGTTAATTCTTCTTGGAATATTTAGCAAAGTTCACCAATGAAGCCATCTGGTTCTTGGCTTTTCTTCTTTGGGAGTTTTTTGATGACAGAATCAACTTCTTTACTTATTATTGATCTGCTGTGATTTATTTTTTCTTGAATCAGTGGAGATAAGTTATGTGTTTCTAGCAATTTGTCCATTTCATCTAGGTTATCTAATTTATTGGCTTACAATTGTATGTAGTATCCTCTTAAAATCCTTTTTCTCTCTTTGGATCAGTAGTGGTGATCCCCTTTATTTCTGATTTTAGTTTTTCATCCTTTCTTTTTCTTTGTCAGTCCAGCTAAAGGTTTATGGATTTTATTGCTCTTTCAAAGAGCCAGCTCTTAGTTTCATTGATTCTCTCAACTTTTTTTCCCTCTCTATTTCATTCCATTTACCTCTGCTCTAATTTTTGTTAATTCCTTCCTTCTGTTTTTTTTTTTTTTTTAGGGGGGGAGGGGGTTGAGTTTGCCATCCTATTCTAGATTCTCCAGTTGTGAGTTTAGGTATCTTTTGAGATCTTTCTTCTTTTTAAACAGAAATTTCTATAAATTTCTCTCTCAGTGTGGATTTCACTCATCTCATAAGTTTTGGTAGGTTGTGTTTTTATTTTCATTTCCCTCAAGATATTTTCAAATTTACCTTGTGATTTCATCTTTCATCCATTTGTTGTTTAAGAGTGCATTATTCAGTTTCTACATATTTGTAAATTTTCCAGTTCTCCCACTGTTATTGATTTCTGGCTTCGTTGTGTTGTGGTCAGAGAAGATATATTGTATGATTTCAATATTTTAAAATTTATTAAGTATTGTTTGTTACCTAACATATGATCTATCCTAGAGAATAGTCCATGCGCACTAGAGAAGAATATGTATTCTATTGCTATTGGGTGAAATGTCATATATATCTGTAAGTTCTATTTCATTTATAGTATCACAAAATTTTTCTATTTCCATATTTTGCTTCTGTCTAGATGTTCTATTCATTATTGAAAGTGGTGTATGAAATCTCCTAATATTTGCATGGAACTGTCTATTTCTTCCTTCACATCTATCAATAGTTCATGTATTTTTGGGATTTGCCACTAGTTGCATATATATTTATATTGTTCAGTCATCTTGTTGAATTGAGCCCTTTATCAGTATATGATTTTCTTTGCCCCATATAACAGTTTTTGTCTTAACATATATTTTACCTTATGTTAGTGTAGCTACTCCGGCTTTCTTTTGGTTACTATTTGCATGGTATATATATGTTTTCCATCCTTTTACTTTCAACCTACTTGTGGCTTTTAATTTAAGGTCAGTCTCTAATTACTGAATATAGTTGGACATGCCATCCTGCTAATCTCTGCTCTTTGACTGAAGAGTTTAATCCACTTACATTTAAAGAGACTATTGATAATGCATGACTTTCTTTTGCCATTTTGATATTTTGACTTTGTAAGTCTTATACATTTTTTTGTTGTGCTGGTGCTTTAAAGCTTTATATACCCCAGAAAAACATGTTCTTAAATTTAATCCCCTCCTGTTGGTGTGAACCCATTGTAAGTAGGACCTAGTGATGAGGTTACTTGAGTTAAGGTGTGTGTGGCTTAGTGCAGTCAGGATGGGTCTTAATCCTATTACTGATGGAGTGAATTCAAACATGTGAGCAAGAAAACCATAGGAAGCAAGAAGCTGAACCTGGAAGAGAAGGGAAAAACCAGGATATGCCATCATGTACCTTGCCATGTGACAAGCTAAGGGCCCAGGATCGCCAACAGCCAGTTTCTGAATGCCACAGTCTTTGGGGAAAAAGCATCACCTTGATGACATTTTCATTTGAATTTCCTTTTAGCCTGAAAACCATAACCTAACAAATTCCCATTGTTAAAGTTTACCCATTTCGTGGTATTTCCTTGAATAGCCTAGGAAACTAAAACAGTTGTGTACCATTTTGAATCCCTTCTCATTTCTCTCTGTATATATTTTTCATATATTTTCTTTGTGGTTACCACTGGGCTTACATTTAACATCATTAACCTATAACAATTACATTATATTTGTACCAATTTAACTTCTGTGGTATATAATACACTATTTCTATATCCCTACATCCCACTACCTTTCTGTTGTACTTGGTACAAATTATATCTTTATGCATTGTATATCCAAAACCATAAATCTATCATTACTTTTTATACATTTCTATTGTAGTAGAAACTGTAAGAAGGAATAAGTGGAGTTACATAACAATGCTGCTTCTGCCTTCAGGGCATGTTCAGGGAGGGTGAGCTAGATACAAGTTCCCTGGTTCACTCTTTCAGACTGCCCCTTGATAGCTTGGCACTGACATACAGGCATCCTAGTATCCACGTTGGTGTTTTCTCCAGAAGAGGGCCTGAAACCCACAATGGAAGCACAATCTCACTTAGGAGAGTTTGGGGGAGATACCAGTAAAGGCACCACAAATTCTGTCATTTCAAAAGCTGCATTTTCTTAATTCAGCACTTGTCCAGTTATTTCAGCCCTTTAACTGTTTTAGGGTTTGGAGGATGGTTACTCTGCCATTTTTTCCTAGTTGTTCAGAGTTTTGTGGGGGAATGGCCCCTGGAGCATCTAACACTGCCATCTTAGAGAATGGAAGCCCTGCTTAATCATTTTTGATAATCTCTTTTAATCTCATATTGTCTCACATTTTCAATTTCCAACTTTAATTTATTAAATATGTTCTCTATATAGCTATTATTTTCTTTACTGTGGCTCATGGACCTTTGTATCTGCATTACTTTATTATTTTAACTATAATATCATATTCCTTGTAACTTTCTGTGGGTGTGGATCCCTAGATGATTTGTATATACTTCCAGAAACTATTTACCTTTCTTTCTTCCAGAATCCAGGGAGTATCATTGACCTAAATCATTTAAACTAAATTCTTGGCTTGAATTTGGTCTAAAGGCAAATGAGGACTAGTGTATGATTATGTATTTTCAGAAGAGACTTCTTTTTTCTCCTCTACTTAGAATGAGGGTTAAGAATTTCCCACCAGCTCTCTTAGTGGGGAAAATTTTTTTTCCCCTAATTTTGAATTCATTGAAGGTTTGGCACCATGAGGATACAGTGTTATTTAGGAGATTCACGATCTATTCTCCATGTCCTGTAGATTTTGGGTCTTGCCTCCTATTCCCTTGATGTGATTATGAAAACCTAGGCTTACTCCTATGGATTCCTGCTCTTGTTTTATTTTTTGACTTTGAAGGCTTCCTTAATTTTAGCCAAAAGAATTTTAGAAACACACTGTTTAGCACTTATAGCTATTGTACAGTGAGGTAGTTTTTCAGCATATTTGATATGCTGTATTACCTAAAATAAAAGTCTCAAATTAGTTTTCATTGTTTCTTTTTTCTACATCTAAATTCTTTGCAAAATGGATAGCTTAATTATCTTTTGGCAATTAGAAAATTGGCTGGGAAGTTAAAAAAAAAAGAACAACTTTTTTCTTCTGATGACTATTCTCTCCCTTT
>PVKH010034374.1:0-11879 GCA_004027955.1 Chaetophractus vellerosus
GGGAACCGAACCCAGGGCCTCCCATGTGGTTTCCCAGCGCGCTCTTTATCCACTGAGCTATCTAGCCGGGCCCTGTTTCACTTCTTAATTCAGCAATTTTTTAAAAGGAATCTTCATCAAAATGTAGAATTTAAGCATTAGCGTTATTTCAGCCGTAGATTTTTATGGTTATTTGTGGGTTTTTGCATTTTGTTTGGAATTTTTTAAAGTAGTCACATGTATTTACTTGATTAGTATATAGAGGATACAGGCTAATTAGGTTTAGCTTTGGGTGTTGAAACTTTATATATCCTTGCATTGCTACTCAGCAGACTTATTAATTGTACCTAGCTATTAAGTAAAAACATGAAATGTTATTATTTTTAATTTCGAACTTTAGTAGTAATTCCAATTAAAGTAATATTATAGACCGTGGGAAAACACTAACAGGCAGCTCTTTTTCTAAGGGGGAAACATTTGTTCTTTCTTGGGATGCTTTTCTTGAAACAGATAATTCAGATTCTGAAAGGCTGAATTGGGAGTATATATGTCGTAGAATTGGAGTTTATAGAAGAGGTGTCCTCAGAAGGTGGCCAAGTAGCCTAGAAGATGGAATAGTCATTACATAGCCATGGGAAAATCTGTACGTGTATAGTCTGCTTTGTCAAAAATATACATATACTGTTGGCTGAAAGAATTTATTACTTGTAGAATATAAATAGATAGTACAATATTAAAGTCAGAAGTTTTTATATCTGTATTGATGTTTCCTTGTATGAGCTTTAACTACTTGTGGTTCTTTTCTAATTGTTTAACTAACGTCTCTGAAATATTTTCAGACCTCAAGGCAATTTGAAACAGGATGTTTGTCAGTCTTTCAGTGAGAAGATTTCCATAGAAATAGAAAAAACATCTGCTCAATTTATCACAACTGCTCTTCCACCAGTTCCTGCAAACTCATTTCAGCTTGAATCTGATTTCAGACAACTGAAAAGTTCTCCAGATATGTTGTATCAGTATTTAAAGGTAATAGAGAAGAAGCTAGTAGGTGTATTGTAAGTAAAAGGTCAGGGAACTTCTTTTGTCACCATGTGATAATGGTACTATATTTACTTTTATATCATCTGATTGTAGAAAATGGTTTTATTCCTTGTCTGATATATACATCACTCTAGCTAGGTCATTTTTAAAGATCTGTAATCAAGGAAACTCAATGATCTCTTTGGAAATATGTTCTGTGTTAAATTCTGTTGTCTAAAATAACTTAATCTAATTTCACATTCCATTAAGTTTGATCCTTCATCCCTCATATTGGAAGAAAGGAAGCTAAAATGCATTGAGTGCTTTCCATGTGCCAAGTAGTGCTTACACTATTTAGGCAGTCCTTCTCCTGAAAATGGTATTTTATTTGCTCTAAGAAAAGAACCATATCATATGAAATTTAGCAAATAATGAATTACCAATGTTCTTCCTTTCAAATGCAGCAATAGTAACATACTCTTATAATTAGGTAATATACAATTATTTCATATACATTATTTCATATAATTCTGTTTTTTTCCAAATTTCATAACTATATTTATATATTTTAAAAATTTAACAATGTCAAATTTATTAAAATTATTAAAATTTATCTCATCATCTTTTTAAAATTAATTAAAACTTTTTAAAAAGATACATCGATTACATAAATGTTACACAAAAATTTTAGGGGTACCCATATGCTTCACCTCCCATACCTCCCACAACCTCCCACATATACATTCTTCATTAGTGTGGCACATCACCTGCAATAGATATACACATTTTGGGGCTTTGCCACTAAGCATAGACCATAGTTCACATTGTAGACCACACTCTCTCCAACACAGTTCTGCATGTTATATGATGATATAAAATGGCCTATATCTGTCATTGCAGTGTCATTCAGGATAATTCCCAAGTCCCGAAAAAGCCCCTGTATTACAACTGCTTTTCCCTCTCCCTGCCCCCAAAGCATTCAGTGGCCACTGGCTCCACATAATTTTGTAATTTCTCCCATTGCGTGAATCACAACAAGTCTATAACAGGGTGTCAGTAAGTCCACTCTAGTCCATAGCTCTTCCCCCAATCCTGAGGAGTCTGGGATGGTGATGTCCCCTCCACCTCCAAGTGAGAGGGGGCCTATATCCCATGGATAAGATGGATGAGATTATCCTGCCTGCGGCTGCAGACTCTCTCCATTCCATGGGATAGCTGTTGTCCATCATCATCTCCCCACTAGGTGTCCTGAGTGAGTCCATTGAGTTGTAGAGTGAGAGTTGCAGCTCCACCAAACCTTTGGACCCAGCTGGCACATGGACAGCTCGGAGACTCCACTCACTGGAAGTACACCTAAAACTGATTTTATTGAGCAGTCCACCTCACCGTCTAGCTCCCTCCAGACCGATGCACCCAAGGCTCTCCTTCAGGCTCCCAGAAAAGACCACCCGGGCAGGCTCCCGTCCCCAATCAGGTGTCCTCTGCTGGAGAGATGGCGAGTGCTCACCTAAACTGACGCCATCTTTGCTTCCTCCCCTACAATTCTGTTTTTTAACTGTTTAGTTACTTTTATTGCCACTTGGTGCTTTATCAAGTCTCTTGTCTCTTAGGGTGATGTATGTTCATCTCTTCTCTTCATGCAGTTTTGTCTGGCTTGAGCAAAATTATTCTTTCATTTTTCTGTCATGCTTGTGTCTTAATGTGACCCCAAAATTATTCATGACTACTAATGCATAGTAGTTATTCTTCACTGTTTTTACCTATGTAATTATCATGTTATATAATTGTTTTGTTTCCTGTTAATATTGCTATAATTTAATTTCTTAACTCTTTATATATTTTTTCCAAGCAAATTGAACCATCCTTGTATCCTAAGTTGTTTCAGAAAAATCTAGATCCAGATGTATTCAATCAAATTATTAAAATTCTACATGACTTTTACATTGAGTAAGTTGGATATTAAAAATTACACTCTCATATTGTAATGCTATGCTATTTCTAATGATTTGGGAAATTCATTCCCTTTTATATCATTAATTGTCATATATATAACAAAATTAGCTTTCTAGCAAATTTTGTTGCAGAAGTTGCAAGAGATAAATGCAAATAATAAAAAGGGAAATGGTTAAGTGGGAGGAAAAAGGATTATTAAAATGTTTTTTTCCTCTTTGACTTTTAATTTTTTTCGTAGAGCAAGGTAGGGTATGGAAATGACAAGTGTTATAGCAAATTAATTGCTTCTTTGCTAATCTCATTTAAGAATATTATATTTAGTTCAGTTTATTTGATGGGTCTCTTCATGTGGGCACTTATAATATAGATATTATAAGGGAAATAAATGAAGACCATATTTATGCATAGTTAGACATATGTTTATGTCTGTTTACGTTGGTAAACAGAATTAAATGAGCTACTTTCAGTTGGTCATTTTTTTTTTATATTTGGATTATTTCAGGAAAGAAAAACCATCACTCATTTTTGAAATCTTACAAAGACTTTCTGAACTTAAAAGGTTTGATATGGCAGTGATGTTTATGTCAGAACCTGAAAAAAAGAGTAAGTTCTAAGAGAGAAAGCCTTTCTATATCTCTTTATTCTTGCATGTTCCTTTATCCAGTCAATAAATGATAACAAAAATTTATTGAATGTTTACTGTGTACAAGATGGTCTAATTAAAATTAAGTTGTTTAATCCTGACAACAATGATAGAAAATGTAGGTACTAATATTATCATATCAGTTTTTCATATGAGGGCACTTGATGCATAGAGAGGTTAAAGAACTTGCTCAAGATCACACACCTAGCAAGTCCGACCTGGGATTTGAGCCCAGGCAGCCTGGCTCCATAGCCTAGGATCTTTTACTTGAAAATGCAGTAATGGTAGAATGGTTGAGTTGGAACATGTAATGAAACATAAAATGGGTCCCTGCCACAGGAACATGTAAAAGGGCGGGGTTGTAGGGGAGATCTAACCCATTCTGAGAAATCAAAGTTAGTTTCCTCAAGTTAGTTTGATTTAAGCTGAAACCTCAAAGAAGAGCAGGAAATAATGAGATAAAGGGGTGGTGGGGAGAGTGTTTTAGATTGAAGGTATGACATGTGCAACAGTTGTGAGAAAATTGAGTTCATAGATGTAAAAGAAGTGCCATGTGGCTGGATTGTAGAGTTAGGGTGGAATGAGTGGCAGGTGATAAGCCTGAAGAGTTATGCTCTTTGTTTATTTCCATATTTCAAAAGAATCACTTCAGAACACCTTAATTTAAGCAAAACCAAACTATGCAGAAATTTCAGTTACTCAAGAGTCGTGGACTATATAGTTAGAAAAATCATTTAAAAATTAATTAAATGTAAGAGAACCAGTTCTTTAGTTTTGAAAACAGCAAAACTCAATGTACCATTTCATACACATCCTAGGATAAACATACTTTGGGCTCCTTTTTGTATTTCTTCATCTCTGTTTTAAGCAGTGACACTGATGTCTCTGAGTCCTTAAGAATAATTCTCTTTTACATTGTACTAGGCAAAGTGGACATGTAATTTAGAGAGGTTTTTAATGGTGAGTGTTTAAACCTAAACAAGTTTCTGCTTTGTCTTTAGTTAACCAAAAACATTCCTTGAAATTCCTTGAAAAATATTGCTCTTTCTTGTTATGCTCTGACCTCAACTTTTCTTCATCACTGTGGTCTTCATCCCCACCACATTGGTCTTAATTTTTTTTTTTTTAATATGCCCAAATGCCAAACTTATTTTGGCCTCAGGGGCTTTGCATTTTTCTGTTCCCTCAACCTAGAATATCTCTCCACGTATTCACTTTGCCTCCTTCCTCACTTCTTTCTGTTTCCACCTAACAGTCAGTACCTCAAACCTTTCCTTATCACCCTAGTTAAAATAACTGCCTCCTCTCCCCTATCACCCTCTGTCTTCTTACCTGCTTTATTTTTCTTCATAGCACGTAACTAGCTGACAGTGTTTCGTGCATGTATTTGTTTATTATTTCTCTTTCCCTAATAGAATGCCAGCTCCACAAGAGCAGGAACTTTGTCTGTTTTGTTCACTGGTGTATCTTCAGGGCCTAGAACAGTGCTTAGTACATAATAAGCTCTCAGTATAAATGTGTTAAATAAAGGAATTTCTTGCCACTACATTATTTTAAGTTCAAGGAATACTCAGAAGAATGTGAGTTGGCTTTTTGGACTGGCCTAACCGATAGCACTATCTTGGCTGGGTCACCACTGTCTGAAGTTAAACATGGGAAGCACTTTGAGTGATTTCCTGGCATGTACCTAACCATTAAATAAACATTAGCTATTGTTGTCTTTTATTATTTCCACCATTATTAAAAACTTTTAGCTAATGTTGAGAAAGCTATGAAATAGTGATAAAATTTACTTTCAAAATAAAATGATATACGTTTAAAAACGGTTAACTGAAATAAGTAAATAAAAAAAGTTAAGTAAATAAATATGTACTTGTTACACAGATAGGGCAAAAAAATTGAAGATAGTACAGGATGAGTTAAATTTAATCTGCTATTGGAGATGAAGGGGAAATTTTATGCTGCCAAAGCAAAATATTCTGGGAAGAAGTGTTGGATTGCTTGTGTACTTTTCCATTCTAGTGTTGACTTTATAACAATTTGAAGAGAAGTTTAAATAACTAATGATTATTGTTTTAAAATGTAATAAGTTTTTATTTGACAGATTAGATTACTCCCTTTAATTGACATGTTTCACTTAGTTTAAAAAATGGAGATTAAAATAATTTTTTTTTTCTTTTTCAGTTGCACATGTGTTATTCAATCACATAGACAAATCAGGATGGAAGGATAATGCTCTTGAAGAGCTCAAGAAAAGATATGGTGGTTGATTTCCATTTTTAGTGAAATTATTGTCTTTGACTTTCATATGTAAATTTTTTCTACTGGAAATAAAAGTGTTTTGTTTTGCTAAAAAAATAAAATCTTACAGGAAAAGACTATCTTTGCACATAAGTTAACTATAAGATGAATTGTGATTAACGTGAATGAGAAATGTATTCAAATAAACTATTTATAAATCCTTTTGTGAAAATAAAAAATATAAATGATGAGGTTTAATTGTAAGGATCAGCATTTTATTTTATAATTAATTTTAAATGTTAAAATTTAGGTACATTCTTCATTGCACCATAAATGCAGTACTTTTTTTATATTTCCATGAGTTTTTGCAATCTCATGAAAAGTCTGCTTCATTAGCATATGAAAAAGTTATTTTACAGAGGGATGTAGAACATAACCAGATTGTTTCTTTGTAGTATTTTAAAATATCATTGTACCAGTCCACCAACGTAAAATTATTTAGTTGCAGGATATATATTTTAGTGTTTGTGTTGAAAAGAACTCTTTAACTGAACTTTATTAATAGGGCAGTTAAAGAATGGTAGCTTCCCTAAATTTGAATGCTCCAGTTTTTTTCCCTCATGATATCCACATTATATGCCAATTAAAGGCGGATAACCTAAAGCAAAGTGTAAAAATAGAACAGTAGAAATGTTTATAAGTAGTAATTAGCATATAGCTTGTGTGTACGTATTGCATGTGTGGTACCTCTAGCATCTTGAAAGCAGAGATAGAATCCTACTCATCTCTGTATTCTGCATAGTATATTGCACAATTCTTTGCAAATAGTTTGGTGTATAATTGATATTTATAAAATGTAATTGAATTTGACAGGAATCATTGAGTAAATGTTCACTGTAACAACATAGCAAATTGTGGGTGTCCTATAAGTATTGGTAAAAGCATTAAGTATTTTTTAATAACTTGATAGTCTCTAAAATTAAAGCCGCATGGCTGTTATCAGTATCATTAAGACAGTCAAAATTAAGACCTTTTTTATATGTTGGTAATTTTTATTGCAACCACACATACTACTATACTTACAAATTGCTTGAGGAATAATCATAATCTATTTACAAAGATAATTTCCCCAGTTCATAATATACATATTTTGGATAAGATTATTATTGAGATGATCATAATACACGTAGGATAGAGTTTGTCAATCCTTTGGCAATACAGCTCTCAAAAATTTGGACAACTGCTGTAATGGGGTGCTCTCACCATACCCAGAGGGCTTTGTACACAGCAGGTGAGGTTGGAGGGGGCTACCTTTTATCTTTAGTATCTGCTGAGAAAGGTGTATGTCTTATAGTCTTCCAGGGCTGCTATGATAAATACCACACAATGAGTTGACCTAAACAACAGGAATATATTGGCTTACAGTATGGAGGCTGGAAGTCTAAAATCAAGATCTTGGCAAGGCCATGCTTTCTCCCAGAGTAGGTAGCATTCTGGTGACGGCACCCCTTCACCACATGGTGACCCCTCTCTCCTCTCTGGCTTTTTAAAATTTTTAAATTTTTTTCTGAGGTACCAGGACCAGGGATTGATCCCTGGACCTTGTGTGTAGGAAGCTGGCACCAAACACTGAACCACATCGGCTCCCCTGAGTTGGTTTTTTCATCTCTTTGCTTGTTGTCTGGTTTTTGTTGTTGTTGTTGTGTTTAGGAGGCACCAGAACTGAACCTGGGACCTCCCATGTGGGAAGCAGGCGCTCAACTGCTTGAGCCCTATCCACTCCCCTCTGGCTTGTTTTGACTTCTGGCTTCTGCTGGCTGTGTTTGAATTTCCTCTCTGTAGAAGGCCTCCATTCATGTGGATTCTGTTCCACCCTGATTCTGTTTGGCCACACGTTTAATAATACCATCTTCTAAGGTCCTTTTCACAATGGGGTGCACACCCATCGGAATGTGGATTAAGACTTGTACATGTCTCTTGTGGAGGACTTGTTTCAGTCCCCAACAGTGTGTTTGGGGAGTGTTCTAAACAGGAAAAATCCTCAAGTCCACTCAGTCTTTGCACCGAACCCTCCCGCTTCTTCATTTTGGGGTGGATTGTGAAGACTTAAAAGCAATGTGAAACATTAGAATGCCCCTACTAGGGCACTTCCTGGGCCATGGCAGGGCATGGACATCCTGTGTCAGTGGCTTTCAAGCTTTTAACCATGACCCACAGCAAGAAATTAATTTTACAGCATGACCCAACAGACTCTCACACACATATACCCCTGAAAGAAAAAATTAATATGCAAGGTGCGCTTTGATAATTTCCATTTTCTTTTTTTTTTAATTACTGCTTACCACCCACTAAACTAATTTTATGATCCATTAATAGATCACAACTAGTAGTTTTAACATTGTCTTAAATGGATTTTTGAGATATTTTCTGACATACTCTTAAAGGTTTCCATTATTTTAAATGTCATAACAACTAAGGGGGAAAAAATTCCAAACTTCAAGCAAAATGAATGGAGATTAAGGGTCTATTTTCCAGCATTCAGTTCTGTGCTCTGAAAAAAATTAGTCCTGCACTATTATCTTGTTCTTTGAAACTGGATAATTTAAAAATCAAAATGATAAACTACTTCACGTGACAGATGTACTTGACAATGCAACTTCTCTCTTCCTGGAAAGTTCTAAGTCTTTGTCAATAAAATCATTAAATGCCCAGAAGGCAGCCAGCTATCCAAGTGAATCCTTTTGTAAGACATATAATCACCTCCTAATCTACCCTTTGCGTTTAGTGATCATATACCAGATTTCTGAATTGAGGTCACATATCTAAAAAGAGCGGGAAAAATTAATGAATGTGAAAAAAGGAAATAAAGCTTAAAAGGAGTGAGATGAAACTAAGAGTTGAATTTAGGTGGATATGCAATGAAAAAGAAAGGGTACTTCAAAGCCTAAGTCAATAAACAATATATGAGAACAAGGTCAGATCCTTTTCAGTCAGGTGCAAACATTTCTTTGCTTGTGCCTGTGCTTGTACTTGTATATCCAAATCCTTTAAATAATTGTATCCATATTCTTTGTTTCCTGGTAAACAGGTAAGTATAGAACTCCTTAGAGAATTGTAGTTTTTAGATTTGTCAATTTTGGAGCCCTTGGAGAGAAAGCAAAAACAGACACCAGTAGATGTTCAATTTTGAGAAACAAAGGCCCAGTAAACAAACTCATTGACATTTTGAATAAATATTTATTGAACACCTACCATATACAAAGGTTGCTGGAGATACAAGGAGCAAGGCAGCCAAGATTAATGGAAGCAATGTATATTAAGCAATCCATTAAATCAGTTACGACTGAATTGATAAGAGCAAAGCATAGATACAAGGCATACCTTGTTTTACTGAACTTCATTACTCTTCATAGATAATGCATTTTAAAAATATAAATTGAAGGTTTTGGCAACCCTATGAGCAAGTCTTTGGGCGCCATTTTCCAAATAGCTGTTCTCACTTCGTGTCTGTCACATTTTGGTAATTCTCACAATACTTCAAACTTTTTCATTATTATATCTGTAATGGTGATCTGTGATAGTTATCTTTGATGTTACTCTTGTAATTGTTTTGGGGTGCCCCGAATCGCAGCTGTATAAGCCGAATATCCACCTTATGGATAAATGTGTGTGTTCTGACAGCTCCTTGGACCCCACTTCTCTCCTTGGGCCTCCCTATTTCCAGAAGCACAAAAAAAATCGAAAATAGGCCAACTAATAACTCCACAATGGCTTCTAAGTGTCCAAGTGAAAGGAAGAGCTGTGCATCTCTTTAAATCAAAAGCTAGAGATGTTTAAGCATAATGAGCAAGGCGTATCGAAAGCTGAAATAAGCAACCACTAAGAAGTTTGTGGCTCTTCTGACCCCAGGTCTGAGTCTTTCTATAATGAGTTTCTTGCAGTTGCTTCCTACCTCTGGATGGGATAGTGATTTGCAAAGGGCAGAGCACAGAGCAAGCACTAAAATGTTCACTTGACTGAACCGTGAGTAAAGCTGGAGATTGTCATTGCTATGCATGGTGCATACAAACCAGGCAAAAGTGATTCTACATTAGATTTTCAGAACAGACAAAATTCTTTTCATTCAGTTTATCTTATTTTATGCTCATAAGTACCTAGTGAATTATTAAGCACAGATATTACTCTGTATGACAACAGGACCTGGGCAGATAAATTGCCTGTGGAAAGTTGCTCAAATAGTGACATAACTCAATTCTGAACTGGTTCCAGTAGCCTCTATCAGGTACCATCTCATGGAAGTACCCTCCAGTAATGATGTGGGCATGTTTGCTGAGTTACCTTTTAGTATACAAACCACTGAAGGTGGATTCAGTGAAAACCAGAATTGTTGGGGTTTTAAACAAACTGTCTTTTTCAAGAGATGTCTTCCAAAGACATCTTGGGAACATAATATGAACTTAATAATATTTGCCGAATAAATGAATCTAAACACCACAGAATGAGAATGAGGCAACCAGACCAAGAGCCTCAAGTTTGCCTCAAAGCACGTGCCTGAACATTAAAAAGACTTTTCTGTTGTCGGTGAGGATTATTTTAATTCTGTTTTACAGGACTGAGTTCAGAGTGCTCCTCCCCTATATATTTTTTGAATACTAAATGAGTGTGGAAAAGAATAGGGCTCTAGTTTTCTGTTTCTCATGTGGAAGAACCCTTTTATACTGGCCATAGAAGTCCAGATGGGCTTAATAATAATACTGTTTACATTTATGTGTACCCTATGGAGTCCTGGGCACCATACCAGGGGCTTTGCATGTATTATTAGAAACAGGTACAGGGAGATAGGTTATTCAGTGAAGATGAGGGTCAAGCAGAGGTTAGTCTGACTTAGACATTCACGCTTTTCCTTTTCTGCTATAGTGACTACTAAACAACATTCATGACAAAAGCACTAGAGAACAGCTAGAGAAAGCTGCATGGAGCTGGCATTTCTTTGGTGTTACTGCCACCTGCTGGATCTTAAGAATATAGCAGTGTGTACATGGCATTCTGATAGGAATCAGAAAATTGAAGTTTTAATTTCTTAGCAAGCGGTTGGATGTTCAATATCTGCAAAGTCTCCTTCCAGTGCATATAGCAAAAAAAAAAAGACTAGTCTTTTGTTGTTTGTAGAGCAGCTTTATTCATAATTGCCCAAAATTGACCTTCATGCTGGGCAGACAAGAGTCTATATTTGGGCTCGCCTCTCCTTACTGGCCCCTCCTGATGAGGTTGGTCCCATGATTGCCCCACTTTATAAATGGGAAAACAGGCTCAGAAGGTTTGCTTGGCATCCTGGAGTCGCAAGGGCAGATTCTGGAAGTAGGAGCGTTTCTGCTCCCCTACACCTGGCCAGGGTACCTGGGCAACATTATTTGCAGGCTGGGACAGCCCCTCATGGCCAAAATGGGATCTGCAGCCTGGGCCACTCCCCTGCCGGAGCTGTTTCCAGTCTCTCCCCTGCTCACCGCACCCATGGCTCCCCATGGCCTGCGTCAGGACGCTGGGTGAGCCCTACTGCATTGCCTTCGAAATGCCTTAAGGCAAAGCCGGGTCCCTTGGATCAGAAACAGGCCCTGTCTGCAGTGCACCATTCAACCTCGCAGCCTGTTTCCCCGGCTCTGCCTCTTCAGGCCGTGATGAAGCCACAGCTGGCATGCGGAAGGTGCTCAGTAAATGTAATTGTCACCCTCGGTAACATGCAGGAGAGGGGCAGGGACTTGAACTGGGTGTCCTGGGTGGCCCCATCTCCCCTCCTGTAGGATCTTGCTGGCCTGGTGCCAACCTAGAAAGGCCCAAGGCCACAACGCTGGAGCAGAAGCCACCGCCTTTTACCACTCTTGTCCTGTGCGCATGGCTGGTCCCTGGAAGGAGCGGGGCTGGGGGTCGCAGGCTGCCGTGGTTGCTGGGCATCCTACTGCTCCTGCCTATAGTGGGCTCCACTGTCCCCTGATCTTTGCACTCAAGGCTGACAGCAAGGCCTGTGCACGCAGCCTCCAAACCCGCT
>PVKH010034375.1:0-11899 GCA_004027955.1 Chaetophractus vellerosus
GATTCAGAATCCTTTAAAAAGGAGCAGTCCCCAAACTTCTGGTGGAAGCCCCATCCAGGAAAGGATACTCTGCCTGGAGTTGTATTGTACCCAGGACCTGGCATTGTATTTTACCTGGGACCTGGGGTTGTATTGCACCCAGGACTTGGTGTTGTATTTTACCTACAGCCTGGTTTTGCATTGTACCCTAGGAGGGGTTGTTGCTAGTATGATCTACCCAGGTGTTGTTTACTCTGGTCAGCTGTTGAAAGGGACTTCCCAGCCTTGTGAAAGACCAGATGTTGAATTTTCCCCTGGTTTGGTGAGTGTTTTTAAATACTCTCTCTCTCTCTCCTTTGTACTATTGAATTGGTTAAGTGCATTATATTGTGAGTAATCAATAATTGTGATCATTTGACTGTTTATTAAAGTTGGATAAAAATTACTAGTTTTTGGTGAGTGATTATACATTTACTTTCATCTTTCCTCTATTTTATCTGTTTAACCCATTTCTCTTTGTTATATTGTAATTGCTATCTAAATTCTTACAAGCATTCTTCATTTAGCTAAATAAAGCTCTCTTTTAGTTAATATTCTGAGATTCTTACTCTTTTTTACAGAAGATCACAGAAGGGTAACAACTGTGGCTGGGGTGGATAACTGTTGCATAGTGTCAGTGATAGGGGGAATGTGTGGATAAGGGTGTATCTGGGGTATAACCCTAAGGCATATGATTATGTTCAAGTGTTAATGGGGCATGGACTCAGTGGGTAGAGACCCACAAAATAACTGAAAGAATATTGAATTCCCATTTTGGGGAGTCCTGCTGCATTCTCTAATAGAACAGCAAGAATTCCCTGAGTACATGGGCTGTGCCTAGTGAAGGAAGACAGTCCATTACACCATGCCATTGATTTGATAATTGTTCTTATAATCCTTTCCCTGTGAAAGGTGACCACTGTCTAAGCTAAACTCAACATATAAACATAGTACCTTCCTACCAGCTTGGGACATGTCTCCCAGGGATGAGCCTTCCTGGCACCAAGTATTATTACCAAGTGCCAATGAGCAATGCATCTGGAAAAAGACATTGAACAAAAGGGAGAAATATTAAATACAAATGAGACAGTTTCTTTAAAAAAAGACAAAGATATTGTCACCATATTATAATGCAGGTCCTAACCAGCACAATGAGAAAATAAAAATTGATACAAAAAATGGATGAGGTGATACTGTTCCTCTTATTTGCAGATGGCATGTTCTTTCATGCAGAAAATCCAAAGGATCTACATATATTAAGAGAAATAATGTTGCATAGAACAACATAATGACTAACAATAAGATTAATGTACACAAATCAATTACATGTTCATGAGCCAGCAGCAAACAAAAATGTAATTTAAACAGAAAGATAAATTTACAATAGTATTAGAGAATATTGAGAACTTTAAGCTTTTCTAGAATTTTCTGTGTAGCATTCTATTGCTAAAGTATTTCTCAAAGTGGTTGTGTAATATTACATAGCCATCAGCAGTGAATGACAATTCCAGTTGTTTTACAGCCCCATTAACACTTGGAATCATTAGACTTTTTAAATTTAGATATTCTAATATGTGTGTAGTGGCATCACATTGAGGTTTTAATTTACATTTCCTTAATTACTTATGATGTTGAGCATTTTTTCATGTTCTTACATGCCTGTTCAAATATTTTTGCTTATTTCTTTAGGCCTGTGGCTTTTTCTTTTATTTTCTTTTTTAAAAAATTATCTTTGTTTCAAAGAAGTTCTTAATTTTGAAACCATTTATTTCATTTGCAGATTATATTTTTTATTCATAGCTAAGAAGTCATTGCCTGATCCAATATCAGAAATATTTTCTCCTATCTACTCTTCTAGAAGTTTTATATTTTTATATGTAATGTAACATGATTCATTAGTTTGCCATTGTCTTTCATCAATAGTCATTCCTTCATTCAAGGAATCTAAGGTTATTTTTAACACATGAATATCTAATCACTTCAGCAACATTTGTTAAAAATCTTATCCTTTATTTTATTGACTTTGCAACAACTAGCTACACAATTAATTACCAAGCAATTAACTATAACAAACAATTAACTATATGCATGTATACAAGTCAATGTGTTACCAAATCTTTCCTTATAGTTTAGAATCTGTCTTGGAATTTTCTAATTGATGCATATCCCAGGATGTGCAAAAGTAATAATTGTAATGATATATAAAATACCACTTGGCAGAAGCCTAGGGGGCATTCTGTAATAAAACACTGTCATTTCTTTACATATAACCTCAATTTTCAGGGAACTTTACCTCCTAAATATCCTTAGAGGCATTTATTTTTATTTCCCTTTCTTCATTTTTTCAACCACCCCAGTTCAGATATATTTTTCTCTTCTGAGGAGTTTAAAGTAAGTGTTAATTATTCTTCCTGCTTGATGTTTGATCATCTTAAATATCTGTTCTGTACTACACCCCATTTACAAGTTTTTGATCTTATTCTTTTTTTTAAAGATTTTTATTTATTTATTTATTTATCACCCCCTTGCTGCTTGTGCTTGCCACATCCATTTCCTGTGCATTTTTTGTTTGTTTGTTTTTGCTTGTCTCCCTTTGTTGCATCATCTAGCTGTGTCAGCTCACCATGCTATGCAGGCCAGCTTGCCTTCACCAGGAGGCCCCAGGTATTGAACCCATGGCCTCCTATATGGTAAACAGGAACCCAACCAATTGAGCCACAGCCACTTCCCTGATAATGTTCTATACACTACATAATGACTGGCTCCTGGCTGTGAACCTTCAAGGCCAGTTGAAATTGTTACTCATTTTTTAGGCAGGAATAGCTGGAAAAAAAGAGAAAAATCAAATCATAAAGAATCAGGGAGAGAGAAAATAAAAAGAAATTGAGGAAAATGTCTGCTAGAAGATAAATAGAGCAGAATAAGCAGACATTCACAAAGCTATTATGAGGTGCCTTTGAATCCATGGGATAGGAAAGCTCTGATAAGGAAATGAGAGGTGAGGGCATTTTTGCTGTTCCCTTTCTGGGGAATGTCTTTTCCTCTTTACTCATCTTGTTAACTGTTTAGGGATCTTTCAAGGCTCAACTCAGATATCATTTCTTCTAGGTCCTAACACTGTCCTAGCCTACTGGTATTCACAGAATAATTTTACAGAATTAAGCATAAAAGTGTCTATAAATACTTATTAAAATGTTAAAAGTGATAATAATACAATATCCCTTACATTAGGAAAATTACATAATACTTTTGAATTACATTATTTAAAATAAAGTAGGGGATGAATAAGTGGGGAACAGGGCATCTGTAGGGCAGTGAATCTATTCTGTATGATACTATATTGGTGGAAAAATTACATTATGAACTTGTTAAAAACCAGTAGAACTATACAACACAAAGAGTGAATCATAATGTTAACTATAGATTTTAGTATAACAATAATGTATCAGTAGTATTCATCAAATTTAATAAATGTTTCACACTAATGCAAGATGTTAATTATAGGAGGAATGAGGGTAGGGAGTATAGGGAACAATTTTCTGGAAAATATTTCTTTATATTGAAAACTACTTTAAAAATAGCCTATTAAAATAAATAAATGCATGAATAAATCAATCAATCAATCAATAAATAAATAAATAAATAAAATATATAAAACCAAGGGCTTTTGTTTTACACTTATATGAGCCAATTATACCATTTTATTTAGTTATTTGATTAATACAAATTGCTTAGTGTTTCTGAACCTTACTTTACTTAGATATTAAGTGAAATAATCATGATTGAAAGAGTTATGGAGCATATTTTAGAGTTAGCATGTTAATTTTGTATTATAGTGACTTTTTCATGTTATGTATACCAAAGATACCAGGTACCTTTCTCTACTCCTTTCCTTAGTTTATGTTAGTAAAATTACAGATGAAAACTAATG
This sequence comes from Chaetophractus vellerosus, assembly GCA_004027955.1. Taxonomy (NCBI): domain Eukaryota; kingdom Metazoa; phylum Chordata; class Mammalia; order Cingulata; family Chlamyphoridae; genus Chaetophractus; species Chaetophractus vellerosus. Next base: position 3,950 of record PVKH010034375.1, read on the forward strand.
GGAATATTTTATTCTCTACAAACTAATGTTTTAGAGAATGATATTTACCATGACATTTAGACCATATTTTTATATATAATGATATTCATTGAATATTTGATAAACTGATTGAATTACACCTATACTTATTTGAGTTAACCATTTAAAATAAATATTTTATTTATTTATATAAATTTAGTTTTACAGAAAAGTTGTAAATATATTACAGAGTGTTCCCATATACTCTACTCTCAATTTCTCTATTATTACCAATTATTATCATCTTACATCAATGTGGTATATTTGTCACAATTAATTAACCAAAGCTGATACACTATTATTAATTAAATTCCATACTTTCCTTAGATTTCTTTAGTTTTGAATGAATATCCTTTTTTTTCCTTTCTTTCATTCCAGAATCCTAGCCACATTACTACATTTTATTTAACCATTATGTTTCCTTAGGCACCTTTGGATAGTGAGAGTCTCTCAGACTTCCCTTGTTATTCATGAACTTTACAGTACTAAGGAGGAATGGACAAACATTTTGGATGTTATCAATCAACCAGGGTTTTCTTGAAGTTTTGTAATGATTAGATTAGAGTTATGGATTTGGGGAAAGAATACCACAAGGGAAACTTACATTTCATAACATCATATCTATGGTATAACTGTCAATCTGACTAATCACTGTTGATGTTAACCTTGATCACTTGACATAGGAAAGTGTATGTCAGTTTTCTCCACTACAATGTTGCTCCCCCCACTCCTATTTCCCATACTGTACTCTTTGGAAGGAAGTCACTATGTGCATCCCACACCATAAAAGGGAGTGTTTTGCTCTACCTCCTTGAGAGTGTTACATATATATAAATCATTTAGAACTGTTCTTTATGAGAGATTTGTCTATTCTCCTCCATGTATTTATTTTTATATTAAATCATTTCATTATATTAGTACAGACTTAAGGATATTAATTTTATAATTTGGACTCAGATTTTCCAGCTTAGGCCATTGAGAGCTATATGTTGGCTTCTGTGGACATTTGCTATAGCATCATCACTGTTTATGTGTGCATATGTATTTTGGTCATTGTTCTTTTGGTTTATTTTGTAATTATTTTGGCTTCATTTTCAGTTTCTCTTTACTTTCTGTCAATATAATATGCTTCTATTCATCTTTTACATTCCTTGTCACAGAACTAGGTCAAGAAAATCTCCCTGGGTTCCTGTTTCCTTTTATTGGACAATGGTTTTGGAAACCTTGATCTCTGCACTGGATGACCATGTATATTAGGGCCCAATTAATAACTTCAATTATAAAAAATATTCCACCTATTATCTCATAATCTAAGAAGACAAGTTGAAATACAGATGTCTTTCTCATATGACTCATGTTTGTTAATTGGGAGAGAAGGGATAAATTAGGGAATGATCTTCCCTAAGCTCAGATATTTTAAATCATTCATGTTAAATACTCCTCAAGAGAAGGCTAAAAAGAAACATTTCCCAGTTAAAATCTTGCATGATGGATTTCAGAAAGTGTATGATGAAACTGGAAACAACTTAACTTTCCTTATAGCAAGCTAGTGAGAACCTGGGCCTCTTTGTGAGATCAAAGAGATACTGGTGGGGCCAGCTGTAGCCCACTTGGTAGGGTGTTGGTTTACCACATAAGAGGCCCCAGGTTCAGTTCCCGGGGTCTCCTCAAGCAGGCAGACTGCCTTGAGAGGGCAAGCCACCATGGGCAGGGCAAAGCCACCGTGGGCAGGGCAAAGCTGCCACAGGCAGTGCAAAGCCACCATGGGCAGGGCAGGTCCCCATGAGCAGGGCAAGCCCTGCAAGTAGGCAGGCAGGCCACTGCATGGTGAGCTGACTTGGCAAGTTGCCCCATTGGGGGGGGGGAGACAAGCAGACACAGAGGAATGCAAGAATAAACACAGCAAGAACAAGCAGAAAAGGGTGGGGTATGTAATAAATAAAAAATAAATCTTTAAATAAAAAGAGATACTGTTTACAGAATCATCAGACAGTATTTTAGAAGCACTATTTCTTCTTATTTGTGTAAGTGGCTTCCAGATTACCTTGGGAATAAAAGAGGGCAACTGAACATTTTAACATCTGCACAAAAGCTGGTAAAATTTTTATTTGGGAATAACTTATTTGAATTTATTAATACTCAGATAAAGTAAATCTGTTCAATTCCATTTTAAATGTCTAATACATAAAATGCACTGTGGAATGAGAAAATGCAGGCACTTTTCTAGCACTGATTTACAATTTAAAGTGAGAAGTTGGAAATAAAGGTTGTGAATGTCAGTTTTTGATGGGTATGGGCACAGTAAATTAGGGTTATTTGTAATAGTGAGAGGGATAAGAAAATTGAAATTGTGTATGTTTGGTTGTTCCAGGAAGTACTTCATAGGGGTAATGATTTTGTCAGAGTAGATTGCAAGCTTCCCATCTCCTCAATGGAAAGTAAGTATGAAATAGCATGGGACATTATAGTATTGTACCTATGTGAGGACCTCTTTAATCTTTTCATTCATTCTAAAATTTTAATTAAGTACCTTCTTTTATTCTGATGCATAAATTCACCAGTGAACAAATAGACAGATATTCATGTCCTTATATGGCTCTGTTCTAATGTATGTCATTCTTATGGCATGTCATTCTATTATATATCAATTACATGAATAATACACATGTATGCATGTCTGAATGTTTATATCTGTATATCTATATAAATTCTTAGTTGATAGTAACTGCATACAATTTTTCATTTCATTTGCTGATAAGTTTTGACAAAATGTACATTTGGAAAACTTCCATGAATACCAGTGAACCTACAGTTAATGACAATGTGGTGGTATATGATGTAAAAGTCACTGACTTCCAGAAATACCTATATCTGATTCACTATCTTTCTCAAGTTCCTGAATATTAATATTGCCCTAAGAATATTGCTTTTTCCTTCCTATGTCAGAAAAGAATTTTGAGGTCTCAGTGATATGCAAAAGAATATATGTAATCAGATCATTTCCTAAAATAAGATTTTAAAAACTTAATTTTTTTGCAGTGCATGATTATGATGAATGTTCAAATATCACCCAAGGGAACAACTCAAAAAATAGGGCTTCCTCTCACCTCTGATGCCTAGAATAGTTTCTATCCCCAGAGACAACAGTTGTTATACCTTTCCTTGTCAGACTTCTAAACCAAGGCACTCATATAAAGTGCATGTGCAATATATAATATCCTGCTTTTAATACAATTTTACTATTCTAAGCATATAGTTCTGTCCTCAGATTTTTCACTTTACATTATATTTAGACACCATTGCCTATTTATCTGCTTCATTTTTATCAATGGTTCCATCAAAGTGTCATCTCTAATTCATTCAATCCCCTTCTGATCACACTTAATTTATCTCTCATCTTTTGGTTTCATGGAAAGAGCCTAAATTATTGTTTATGTACATTTGAGTAAATGTATCTGTAGGAAATGGGATCACTGGCCTGATTTCTATGTGCAGTTGTAACATTATAGGTATTGAAAATCACCCTTGAGAGACTGCACCTGCTTAAACTTCTACCAAAATATATGATTGATGGTTTTCCACATCTTTGCCAGCACTACATGTTAACAAACATTCATCAAAAGATCATTTTACTAATGTAATAGATGAAAAATATATCAAATTGCAATTTTTATCTATGTACTTAATTATGAATGAAGTTGATTAGCTTTCATGTTTAATCCTTTGAAAAAGGGAAGGGTCTTAAAATTGGTACTTTTGCCTATTAATCATTTGTGCAATTATTTTAAATATTGCATTGTGAAATCTATTTGGATGTGAAAAATTTAAGATTTTATATTGAAATAAATTTTACTAGTTGATGCTTCTTTTGCTTTTGATATAGTATTATATGGGGAAATAAAAGTGATAATATACATAAAACAATTTTCCCAGTATCTGGTATATAGCTATATATAAAACTGGAAACAACTAGAAAGATTTGAGAAGTAAAATAAAAGGAAATGCACTTAGTCACTGCAACAGATAACATATGAGGATGCTGGACAGGATGACAGGTTTTGGCTTGTTAATTGCATTATTTGTATCTCATTATTACCCAACAACTGTTTGATAAGCTAATATCTTGTTTATTATCTGTCGATGCATATGTGTGTATTTGTGTGTGTGTGCATGTCTGTATGTTTTGTTAAGTAAGATATTATCAAATGTGTATACAATCATTCATTCAAAGTTCAGAATATTACTAAAATAGTCTTTTATGACTGGATTACAAGGTTCAAGAAATGTGAAAGCCCATTGAATTAAACTATGCATAGGTTTTCCCTATTTTTGTAATACACTATCCCTAATATTGAAAGGTCCTGCTGAAAACTAAAGAAAGTCATTCAGATCAGGAAATTATGTGCTTGTGCCAAATCCACAAAATTAAAGTTTATTCTCGCCAAAAACCATTTAATTTTTAATTATTTTCCTATTGAGACATCATATGCAATCAGGTAAATAGAACATGTACTAGCAATTGCAGCTCATTAAAAGAACATCAGTACACAGGGTGGTGCTGACCCTTGATAAGGGGAAGTTCCATGATCAAGAATATATTCAGGTCCAAATGTGTATATTTTATAAAATTATTTCTTTTCCTCTTGCAGAAGAACTATTTCTAACCTGTGCTTTCCTCAAATTGACTGAAATAATGCAGCAAAATAACAGTGTTAACTGAATTCATAATGTTAGGATTGACAAAGGATACTTTGAGGCAGAAATTGGTGTTTGTAATTTTCTTAATTTTCTATGTGGAAACTGTAATGAGGAGTTTGCTCATTATTGTGACCATCAAGTTCAGTCAGACACTTTGAAGCCCCACGAACTTCTTCCTATTTTTCTTGTCTTTTGCTGATATCTGCTTTTCAATTTCCACAGCCTCTCAGCTAATTGTGGATACTCTTTCTGCACAGAAAATCATATCCTACAATGAGAGCTTGACACAAGTCTTTGCATTACATATATTTGACTGCATGGAGATCTTTGTCCTCATCCTCATAGCTGTTGATCCACATTTGGCCATCTGTAAGCCCTTTCATTACCCAACCATCATGAGCTGATAGGTATGTACCATCTTGATTATTCTAGCCTGGATAGAGTCTTTATACATTCTATAGCTCAGATTGTCTTGGCCTTGAAATTGCCTTTCTATGGACCCAATTTGACTGGTGATTGTTGTAGCAATTTACAGCCCTTGTTGAAATTTGCCTGTGTGGACACTTATATGATCAACCTACTGCTGATGTCCAAGGGTGGGGCCATTTGCTCAAGCAGTTTCATGATTCTGATGAAGGGAGGAAAAAAGGCTTCTCAACTTGTACCTCTCACATCATTGTAGTCATCTTATTCTTTGTCCCATGTAAATTCATGTATACATATCCCCCAACTACTTACCCCAATGGCAAGATGGTAGAAGTATTTTATACCATTGGAACACCCTTTCTCAACCCATTCATGTACACACTAAGGAATACAGAAGTGAAAAATGCCATGAAAAAGTTATAGAATATAAAAACTACCTCAGATGTCAAATGATGACTTGAGGCTCCAACTACTTACTCAGTACATACATCAAATATGATAGTATCTTACTATTGTGGGAAGACCATGTAATTATATATAAGGTCATGGAGTGATATTTTTTTATAGTTCACAGGCAAGTTAAACACCCTTTTTTTGTTTCAGTGAAAGATGTATAACACATTAATTCAAATAATTATAGCCCAAGAGAACTTCCTCTCTATATATTTTCTGCCTCTCAAGCCATACTGTATCTATGGTATAAGCCTGACTCTTATATTGAATGTACCTGAATTGCTTACTTTTTTCTATGCTCTGACCTGACCCTGGTGGCTTTTCTGACATCAGTATAACTTGTTCTTTGTCATTGCTGACCATAAACTTTATTTCCCAACTCTAAATCTGCACTCCGATTTAATAAGAAGAAAGATCTTTACTCAATAACAGCCTTTCAAACATGTTAGTATCTAAAGATAAATTAAATAAATCTTTTTCATCTATAACACATTTCCAATTAGGTATCCACTTCCTCTTAAATGTCTGCAGGGCATGGTAACACAGTGTTCAAAGATGACCTATTCAGTTTTATCAAAAGTTTTTCTTTACAAACTTCTATATATTTGAATCAGATATTTTAAAAATTTTTACATATATTATAAACCATTTTTGTCTTACTTGATGCTTGTGTTAAGGTAAACAGAAAATTATGGGATGCTTTCAATATAGTATTACAATGGGCCTTGAGATATTCACTATGATTGGTGTCTAAGAGCTGAAGCAATAGAATGCTGAAACTCTAAGTTTGGAAAGTAAAAAAAAGTTTATCATCATGAATAAATATTATATAAAATATATCAGAGAAATAATATATTTTATGAGAATTAAAGGCAGAAAGGAAGAATCTGGTTTAAAGCCAATTGATGGTATGATACTATTTAATTTAAAGATGTGTCAAAGAATTGAAAGATAATACAATCAAAATTTTGAAAATGCCTGTGACATTTGTCTCCAATGTCAAGAAGAAGCTACTTCTTCTCTCTAGATGAGCTGTCCTAATAGAGGGGTTGTATAGATTCCCAATTATAATTGCTAAAGTTAATTTGACCCATTAGAGGGCAGGCCAGATTAGTAGCAGCATCTTGGCTGTATCTATCATAGGTTTTATTATGAGCTTTTATATTCATTGGTTTCAGTGTAATAAAGAATAATACATCTTTAGTGATCATTACAAGTTTTATTTAATTTCTAATGTTCCTTCTAATTCTTTAATTGCACAAAACTTAGCAAAAACAACATGTCCTCCTGTGAAAAATGATGTAATAATAAAACCAGTAAAATGCTACCAGTTTTCTTTGTTCTCACTTTTTTTTTTGCTTCCTGTGAGATTGAGAAGTGCAGTGTCTACACTGGACTCACACATGAGGAAGGAACTATACATAATAGACTTTGAAAATGTATGAACCCATCATAAACTTATCTAATCTACCATTCCATAGCAACAACACATGCATATATATATATATATTATATAGCTTTTCATGGTCATTTGCATTCCAGATGAGTAAATGAAAGTAGGAAATAGTGAGGAAATAAATAAACTAAAATGTAAATGAAAAATATAAGTAAGATAACAGGATAAGAAGAACCAATAGAGGGGAAGAAAACTTGGAAGATTTTACATGGCTCAAAAGAACTTATAGTGAAATTAAACCTGGGAAAATTAAATAATTTTTAAAGCAAATTCTGGGATACTATATCCATCCAATGGACAATTTTGAAGTGACCACTCTCTCCAAAAATGATTTATTTAAAAGAGAAACTATAAATTGTAACTATTCTTTCATTTTAGGAAAAAATAGTGTCTAATATGTGTTCAATTCATTTTGCTGTGATTATACTATCAATAAATATGCAGCATCACCTCTAAATTTTTCCATGAAGCTGAATGTGATCATAAGGAAACAAAGGTACAGACCAAAATTAAGGGTTAATCTGCAAAGGAAGTGGCCTATATGCTTCAGAATTATCAAAGCCATGAAAGCCAAAAAAAGACTAGGAACAATACAAAATTAAAGGGGGCAAAAGAGAAATGATAAACTGCAATGTGTGATCTTGGGTTTGATACTTAATTCAGAAAAAAAAAACAAAAAAGGGAATCATTGTGAATATTCATGAAATTTGAATTTGGACTGAGTTAGATAATATTACATCAATATAAAATTCTCCTAGGTTTTTAAAATATAATTTTACTGTGGTTATGCAAGAGAATATTTTGTTTTTAGAAAAGATACCTGGGAACGTTTATGGATAAAAGAGCACAATCCCACCAATTTACCCTCAGAAGGCTCAGAAAAAAGTACATCTATATTT
>PVKH010034376.1:0-11877 GCA_004027955.1 Chaetophractus vellerosus
TCTGCTTTCTTGCATGTGAAATAATGGCAGGTTGATGGCAAAGAGCCAGCAGGGAGCGGGACGTGGAGGAAGCTGGTCAAGTTGCTGGGGCCGTGTCCTTGAGATGAGAGGGATGGCTGTAGCTGGGATTCGGGACAGTTTGCTCAGGGCCTCAGGAGGGAAGGTGGGCTGGGAATGGGACGCACATGGGAACCGTGTCTCCTGCCGGCTTTGGTTTCCCCAGTGAGCTGAGGTGGCAGGTCACCTGCTGAGGGCAAGATTGATGGGGGGAGGGGTTGGGGGGGTGCCAAGAAAAAAGAGAAGATGCAAAAGAGCCTTCCGAAACAGTAGCCGGAATCTGAAGCATCTCCTTGGGGTCATGGTCATGAACAGCCAAATCAGCAAGCTTGTGCACTTTTGCTAAATTAGGCACCTTGAATGCCTGGCTGAAGAAGAGAGTTGTCAGGCTGGGGGCAGTGGGGAGCCAAAGAAGGTTCCGGAGCAGGAAAAGCTATGCCAGTTAGCAATCCTTGGGGCTGGGTTAAAGCTGGCAGGACTCCAGCAGCTGGTAACCCCCCACCCATCCTTCCCACCACAGAATCCTCTACACCACTTATTACGAGTCCCTCATCGGCAGGAGCCCCTTCTTCGGCTACTACTTCTTCAATGGGCTCTTGATGCTACTGCAGCTGCTACACGTGTTCTGGTCTTGCCTCATCCTGCGGATGTTCTACAACTTCATGAAGAAGGGCCAGGTACGGCCGGGCAAGGGTTGGAGCCCCTGTTGCAGCTCCAGGCCTCACCCCCTCCCTGCCCTGAGCTCTGGCCCTCTCCCTATTCCGCAGATGGAGAAAGACGTCCGCAGCGACGTGGAAGAGCTGGACTCGAGCGAGGAGGAGGCCACCAAGGAGTCTCTGCGACTGAGGAATGGGGCAGCTTGTGGGCCTGGGGCGGCTCCCACTGAAGGCCCCCGGAGCCGGGCAGCCAGGCAGCTGGCCAATGGGCACACACCGGCCACGTAGTCAGCTGAGGCTGGCCGTGATGGGCTGCCCACCAGGGCCCTGTGGCTCGGATTTGTGGGGCAGTCTTTGGGCCAGCTCTGCAGAGACAGGGAGGGTCCCACCCCAAGAGGGGGAGCTGATGATCTGTTTCCAACCCCCTTCTCCTCTCCCCACCCCCCACACCTTTGGGCAACTGGACAGAGCCACCTCCAGGCAGCTACAGCCAACAGCATATGTACAGCATACAGGGGTTTATGGGATGCCTCAGCCCACAGGGACCCAATAAAACTTGAATGGAGCCAGATTGTCTGCCTGAGAGCTCATGTCCCTGTCACAGTTCCTTCTCCATCCTGGGAGGCCCCGAGTGAGCCAGGATTCTATATACTCCACTGGCAGAACACTCGTTGCAATCCCAGGGTTCGTGGACTGGGGAAGAGGTAGACACGTGCCCACCCCTAGAGGGTGCAGGCAGCACACGAGGCAAGTCAGCCAGCAGATGAGAAGGGACAAGACTCAAGAGTGGTCAAGGATGAGGCTCCAAAAGGTCATGGACAAGGCTCAGAAAGGTCAAGTCCTTTGTCCAAGGTCAGTGCAAAGGCCAGAGGTCAAGAGGAGGGTAGAGAGGAGGCTCATGGTTAGCCAGAGCCACGTCCTCATGGTTCCCGGGGCCTCCCTAGAGACAGGGAAACAGGATGGGGGTCCATCCCCACAGGCTTCCTAAAGGTCAGCTGGGGCAAGGTCCCCATCTCTTCAGGGGCTCTGCAATAGAGGGTCCCCCAGATTGAGGCTGGGGCCAGTGTTGCATACCCCAGGCGTCCCAGCCACAAGATGTTTAGACAGTCCATAGGAGGGAGATGCAAATGACCCTTAAGCAAATGAAAAGCTGGCAAACCTCGCTGAATGTAAGCAATTAAAACTACACTGATGCACCAGTTCTTGCCTGCCATACTGGCAAAAATACAGTGACAGCGCCCTCTGTTGGTGAGATTGTAGGGAAACTGGCCTCCATTCATTGCCAGTGGAGAGAATTTGGCGATATCTAGCAAAAGCACAAATGCATTTCCTCTTTATCCCTAAAGATTACATCTAGACGTGTTCCTAGTACTTCGATAAATCAATAAGAAAAGAACAAGCAACCTAATAAAGAAAACCAGAGCAAAACACACAATGGGCATTTACAGAAAACTGAAGCCAATAAACTTGGGAAATTCAATCTTATCAACAATCGTGATGATGCAAAACAAGGCCACAAGGTGCCGTTTTAGACCCATTCATTTGGCAAAAATAAACTGGAAAATAGCAAGCGCTGGAGAGGATGGAGATTGACAGGAATCTCACATACGTTGCTGGAGGAGGGGTATGAATTGGTACAACCACTTTGGAAATAATTTAGCACCAAATAAAATTGTTGACCATTCTATGAAGTCCAAAAGCAACTCGAAACGATGTATTATTTACACATACATACATATCTATCTGGTAGAATTACTTCTTTAATAAAATATAAACACAAAATTCAGAAGAGTGAAGTGGTCTTTGATTGGAGAGAGAGGAGGATGAGATTCAGATTGATATAAATTACTATCACCTCTAGTTTATTTTGTTAATCAATTTTATTGTACATACCTAAAGTGTACAATCAGTGGTATTTGGTATAATCACCGAGTTGTGCATTCATCACTTCAATAAATATCAGAGCATTTTCATTATACTACTAATAATAAGCAAAAAACTCTACCCTTATTAAATCACCCGTCAATCTCTCTATCCTTCCTCTGACACACATAGCTGTATTCCGTCTCTCTAATTTATTTGTATTTATATTTTGTATAGATGGTGTCAAATCATATGTAGTATCTTTTGTCTAGTTTCCTTCACTTCATATTATTTCCTTTTTTTACCCTTAATGGACGATTGTTAATATATTACTACTGTCCATAGTTTGCTTTGGTTGTATTTTTGTCTAATAATAACATCTTGTAACATTAACATATATTTGTTCTGTTTCAAAAACATAAATGCAATAGTATCCATATACATATTTCATGTGAGGTTTCTTTATGCTTTACAGTCCCATGTTACATTTTTTAGCTTTCCTTCTAGTAATATACATGACCTTAGATTTTTCCCTTTCAACCACTATCATACCCATATATTAGCACTGCTAGTTACAAACACTATGTTGTGCTTTCACCTTTTCTCTACATTTCCAAAGGTTTACGAATAACCTGTTTACTAATTTTACAGAGATTAAACCCCACTTGCCATTCTCTAACCTCATTCTCTTTTCTGGTGACCTATGTTCTAGTTGTTAACTCCATTAGATTACACAATGTATTTAGTCCATAATACTGCAGTCACACAGTATTTGTCCTTTTGTGTCTGGCTTGCTTCACCCAACATAGTATCCCCCAGGTTCATCCATGTTGTCATATGCTTCCAACTTCATTTCTTCTTACAGCTGCATAATATTCCATCTATATGTATACACCACAATTTGTTTATCCATTTGTTGGGTGATGGACACCTTTGTTGTTTCCATCTTTTGGCAATTGTGAATAATGCTGCAATGAATATTGGTGTACAGATGTCTGTGTCCCTGCTGTCAGTTATTCTGGGCATATACCCAATAGTGGTATTGCCAGGTCACGTGGCAAACCTATATTCAGCTTCCTTAGGAACTGCCAAACAATCCTCCACAATGGCTGTACCATTCTGCATTCCCACAACAGTGAATTAGCATTCCTATTTCTGCACATCCTCTCCAACACTTGTAGTTTTCTGTCTTTTTTGATAGTGACCATCACTTCTAGTTTTTGAAGTGAGAAGTATAGTGCCAGATACTTTTTACATTAATAAATACCATTTAAAAGCAATGTGCGAAAAGACAACCCATAAAACAGGAGAAAATATTTGCAAATCATAAACCTGATAAAGACCTCATAATTAAAAAAAAAATTAATGGGCAAAGGACTTGAACAGACATATCTCCAAAGAAGATAACACAAAGGGCCAACACACACATGAAAAGATGCTCAACATCATTAGCCAATAGGGAAAGACGTCAAAACCACAATGAGATACCACTTCACACCCATGAGGATGGCTATAATAAAAACATGGAAAATAAGTGTTGGTGAGGATATGGAGAAATTGGAACCCTCATAAATTGCAGGCAGGTGGGAATGTAAAACTGTTTAGCTGCTGTGAAAAAAACTGGTTTGACCGTTCCTCAAATAGTTAATCATAGAATTGCCGAATGACCCAGCAATTCCACTCCTAGATATATGCCCCAAAGAACTAAAAACTGGTAGTCAAACAAATCCTTGTACACAAATTTCAAACCACATCATTCACAACATCTAGAAGGTAAAAACAACCCACAGTCCATCATTTGATGAATGGATAAGCAAATTGTGATATATCTAAACAATGAAGTATTAGTCATAAAAAGGAATGGAATACTAATACATGCTACAATGTGGATGAACTTCAAAAGCATTATGCTAAGTTTGCAAGAAGCCAGACGCAAAAATGTCACATATTGTATGAATCCATTAATATACAATGTCCAGAATAGGTGGTCCATAGAAACAGAATACAGTTTGGTGGTTACCAGTTGTGAAGAAGGGGAGAAATGAGGTACCTGCTTAATGGGTACAGGGTTACATTTTGGAATGATGGAAATGTTTTGGAACCTCAATAGATGTGGTTGCACTACATTGTGAATTTATTAAATGCCACTGAATCGTTCACTTTAAAATGGTTTTATGTTATGTGAACTTCAACTCAATAAAAAAAATGCATGAGCTAAAAGGGATATGTATAGACCAATCATTAACTGTATTGTGAACCAAGGACTATGATCGTTCCAATGTCATATACCTGGTGCTCCCCACCCAATCACTCCCCTCCAAACAAAACAAAAAAACTCTCAAAAGAGATCATAATGGACATTAGAAATATACACTTAGATATGAATACTGAAAGTTGAATACTTGTGGGATGCAGCTAAAGCTGCTCTTTGAGGGAAATTTGGAGCTTTATATACTAATATTAGAAAAAGAAGAAACACTTAAAGATAATTAGCTGGAGGAATGATGCCACAGAAAATGGCAGAGCAGGGCACTTAAAGAATCAGTCCCTCCATGGAAACAACCATAAACTGGGAAAGAGAAGAATCAACTATTTTGGAACTCTGAAATCTAATCCAAAATTTACAGCAACAGGGGAAAGCTTAATGAAGAAAAGGGCAGCTGAAATTCAGTGATAGAGCATGGTAGGATTTGCAGCCATCTGACTAGCATCCCCCTTTCCCCAGTGGCACTGAGGGTGTCAGCCCACATTCCTAGTGCAGCTTGTCAGTGCCAGGGAACTAGTATAGACCTTACACTTAAAATACTGTGGTTTGCATTTTGATGTATCTGGTAGTTCCCTGAGGGCTGACTTCTGTTTCATCCCCTACCCCTTCTTAGGCTGGAGCAGATTTATGGATGGTGGCAGCATCTTTCAAAAGATTTTAACACAAACACACCTGATGCACACTTGAGGCAAAGGATAATGGATGGAACAAACAGCAGACAGGACCCAAAAGCCATGGAAAGAGGAAGCCAAGGAGGACGATTATTGGGAGAATAAGAGCTTGCAAGAGCTGTTACATATACTGGGAAAGATGGAGTGCAATGCCTATGCCCAGAAAAGACCTCAGAGGACCCTAGGCTACCACCTCTGGCAGATCTGTGGGATCTGCGCAAGCAGGAGGTGAAGGCTAAGGCAGAGTCTTAAGTGGCCTGGCCTACTGTTAAAGCAGTGCCCCAGGTCAGAACCAAGCTGTGAAGACCAAGAGAATACTTTTTCTTTTTTTTTGGCTCCAGGAATTTAAGGAACTCTCTGTTGGGTCATTGCCTGACCATTGAGAAAATGGAGCAGAGATTTTAGTGACCACACATGACAAGGAATACCATCTCTGCAAGCACAGGGCTTGTCTCTTACCGAGCCTCTTCTCTCAGGCTTGGCTGCTCTGCTTTCTTCCTGGGTTTAGCTATCAAGCATATGGCTCCTTTCTCACTGGGCTTCAGTTCTTTGAGCCTCTTTTTTCTCACATGGCAGGACCAAATATGGGTAGCTCACTTTTCCTGTGTCACTATTTAAATGAGATCCAGCAAGAGGGCAGAGACTCAACCTGAGTCACACAGTCCAGGGTATCTCACTCACAGGAATGGATTTAGTCCACAAACATAATCTTTTCAATGGGGGAATTCCTAGGACCACACGCATACATGCCTAAGAGTAGAAGCATGAGCAGAAAGGATCGAGGCCCCTGTGTTTTGGCCTGGAGCTATTCTGTAAACTCACTGTAGGGATAAACTCTAAAGGCACACACTTGCATAGATCAATCTGCAAGACTGGGAAAGATATTTTCTTTACTTCCTTTTAATTTTTTTTTTTTTGTTAGCATCTAGCATTCAGGGACAACTTTGTCATAACACTAGCTGGATATAAGCTTAAGGAACAGACACCTCTAAATACAAAGAAATAGGAAGCAATGGTCCAGGCAAAATAGAAGATTAAAGCTTTAGAAATCTTCAGTGAGGAGGGACATACCAGACAAAGACTTTGAAAAATGGTTCTAAATAAAGAGCTAAAGGAAAATGTGGACAAAGAACTAAAGAAAATCAGGAAAATGATAGAGGAACACAAAGAGAATATCAATAGAGAAATGGAAATTATGAAAAGGAATCAAACAGAGCTTAAGACTACAGTAAAAGAAATAAAAAATTCCCAGGGAGCGGATGTGGCTCAAACAGTTGAGTGCCTGCTTCCCACATGGGAGGTCCCAGGTTCGGTTCCTAGTGCCTCCTAAAAACAAAAAAACAAACAAAAAACAAGCAAACAAATGAAAAAATCAACTCAGGGGAGCTGATGAGCCTCAGTGGTTGAGCAACAGCTTCCGACATATACAGTCCCGGGTTCAATCCACAGCCCTGGTACCTAAAAACAAAACAAAACAAAAAATCCCCAGAGGGGTTCAATAGCAGACTGGAGCTGGCAGAAGAATCGCCTGCTTTTTTCATCCTCCCCCTCCCCCAGATGGTTCTCTCGTCTGTCTGCTCATTGTTTACTCACCTTCTCCAGGAGGCACTAGGAACCGAGAGCTGAACCCGGGACCTCCCACATGGGAGGAAAGAGCCCAACAGCCTGAGCCACATCCACTCCCCACGGGCTGTGGTCTCTGCTGTCTTGTGGCATCTGCTCATTTAGGCATCTAGCTCCCTGAGGCAGGGTGCAGTGTCTAGCTCCTTGCAGTGGGTGCAGGCATCTGCTTCTCTTCTTTAGAAGGCACCAGTACCCGAACCTGGGATCTCCCATGTGGTAGGCAGGTGCCCAACTGGTGGAGCCACATCTCCTTCCCTCGCCTGCTTTTTAAAGGTGAACTTGAAGATAAGATCATTGAAATCATGCCATAGGAGGAACAGAAAGGAGGAAGAAAAGTGAGCAGAGCCTGAGGAGCCTGTGGGACACTATCAGGTGTGCCAGTATTCCATCGTGGGAGTCCCAGGAGGAGAAGAAAGGGAGAAAGGGGCAGAGAGAATATTCCAAGAGATAATGGCTGACAACTTCCCAAATTTAATGAAAGACAGGAATAGACATAGCCATAGGCTCAATGAACTCCAAACGGCATCAGGAGGTTGATGGCATCGTCCTGGCTCTTTGGTTTTCTTAGCTTGTCCTTTCTGTAGACGTGGGCTGTGCTCTCAGGCAGCTCTGTTCCGGGAACAAAGGCAGCCACAAGGCTTCCAGACCTTACTTCCTCTCATCTTCACACCCACTGCATCAGCAAGAAGACATTCTCCCAGAAGGCTCAGACATCATCTCTGCAGACTCAGGGACCAGCACGAGATCACCTTTGAACCAATCAGGCAGCCCAGATGATGAAGCCACTGTGTATCCTGGCCAATGAGAGCTCATCTCTGACTGAGGGGTGGGGCCAGCCTCACTCAACCTGAGAGGGATGGACAGGCCAGTCCTTGAGACCACTTAGCCACTTACTGTCACAGAAAAGGGGAAGCAGATGCAGGGAAGGTGACCCACAAACCACCACCACCCCAAGAAAACTCAATAGCCGTGAGAAAAAGAATAGCCCAAATGGCCCCAAATAACGAGTCCAACAGGGCATGAACAGCCAAAGGCACAGAAGTGGAATTTTTAAAATGGGAAAAGGCCATCTGCCTCACTAGTAATCAGGAAAATGCATATTGAAATAGACAATGAGATCCATTTCCATTAGGTTAGTGGGGGGGAATGTAAGTTTGATAATACCAAATGTTAAAAAGATCATGGCGGAAATGGTATTCTCTTGGGAGAAGAAGGGGTGGGAGTGGAAATAGATTCATTTTGGAAGACAAATAGGACCTCATTGCAAGAACTGAAAACAGGGAAGCAGATGTGGCTCAAGTGATTGAGCTCCCACCTACCACATGGGAGGTCCGGGGTTTGGTTCCCAGTGCCTCCTAAAGAAGACGGTGAGCTGGTGCAATGGGCAGGTGCAGCAAGGTGACACTACAAGATGACGCAACAAGAGACTCAAGGAGAAAAACATAATGAAAGACACAACAAGGCAGGGAATGGAAGTGACTCAAGCGATTAGGCGCCTCCCTCCCACATCAGTGGTCCCAGGTTCAGTTTCCAGTGCCTCCTAAAGAAACAAGGAAGACGAACAGACGCAGCAAATGCAAACAATGCAGAGGTAGGGAGGAATAAATAAAATAAATCTTTAAAACTGAAAACAGGCTCACCCCGCAGGTCAGCATCCACTTCTCAGCACCAGTGAGAGCAGCCAAGGATATTGAGGCATTGTGGCCAGTAGAAAAAATGTGAAAACCTCAAAATGGCCAATAATATAGAAAATGCTTTGATAAAATGGAGTACCTGAAAAAGCTGGGATGCTATACATCAATGAATTACATTCATTGTTGAGTCGGGGAAATAAAAGCAAGCTGCTAAATATGTATTGAACAGTGACATTGACATAATAACCAACAGCTCTCAAAACAAGGTTGCAAATTTTCTTTATATACGTAAAGGTATTTTAATAAGGACTAAAAGGTTCCTTACCAAACTTAGCTCTTGGAAGGGGAGAAGAAAGGACAGAGATGAGGGATGGAGATCCAAAAGCATTTTCATTTTATTATCACTTTCTACTTTTTAAATGAACACTTATTTATAAATTATCTTTATGACTTTTTAAGGAATATACACAAAAAACATTGGAAGCAAATTTGACAAAATACTAACAGTGATGAATTTGGAGGTGGTAGAAATACCAGTGATTATGATTTCTCTTTCCTATTAATACTTTTCTGTTTTTCTGATTTGCCAAAATTAACATAATAAAAGAAAAGGTAAGAATGAGCTTGTTTTTTAAAACAGTATATACAGTATTTTATTTTGCTATTTTCATTTAACATTGTATCATGTGCTTTTCTCCTGAGCTATCACAATCCCTTCCCAAATATCCTTTTTTTTACATTTTTTTTCATTCTAGTAACATATATTTCCCCTCTTTAACCACATTCACATGAGAATGAGCTTTTTAACTGAAAAGAGGATGTAAACATTTTCACTTTATAATTACTCATTATATGTTTGTTTTCTGTACCTTTTTATATATGCTATGCTTCAAGATAAAAAGGTTTTAAGAACTGAACTCACAGAATCATCTGGATTGTAGTTCATGGACTAGAGTATGCTAAAATCTCCTTTCACACTTCCAACCTATGGAAATATGGGAAATGCTTTTTAATTACACAGTTTTTTATTGAGGTGAAGTTCACATAACATAAAATTAACCATTTTAAAGTGACCAAGTCAGTGGCATTTAGTATATTCACAATGTAATGCAACCATCACCTCTGTCCAGTTCTAAAACATTTTCATCACCCCAGAAGGAAACTCCAAACACATTAAGCAGTCATTCCCCACTCTCCCAGCCTCTGGCCACCACCAGCCTGCTTTCTGTCTCTGAATTTACCTTCTCTGGATATTTCATATAAATGGAATCCTACAATATGTGACCTTTTGTATATGGCTTCTTTCACTCAGCATAATGTTTTTTGTTTTTTGTTTTTTGTTTTAGATACCGGGGGCCAGGGATTGAACCCAGAACCTTGCATGGGGGAAGCCGGTGCTCAACCACTGAGCCACACTGGCTTCCCTGAGTTGGTTTTATCATTTGTTTTGCTTGTTATTTCTATTTGTTTTTTTTCAGGAGGCACTGGGAACAGAACCCGGGACCTCCCATGTGGGAGGCGGGCGCTCAACTGCTCTGCTTGAGCCGCATCCACTCCCCCCGCAGCATAATGTTTTTGAGGTTCATCCATTTGTAGCCTTGATCAGTACTTCACTCCTTTTTTATGGCTGAATAATATTCCATTGTGTGGATAAACGATGTTTTGTCTATCCATTCATTGGCTGATGGGCAATTGTGCTGTTTCCACCTTTCGACTATTGTTTGTAGAGCTGCTATGAATATTTGTGTACAAGTGTTTGTTGGAGTCCCTATTTTTAATTCTCTTGAAGATATACCTAGGAGAGGAATTGCTTGGTCATACGGTAATTCTATGTTTAACTTTTTGAGGAGCCACCAAAGTGTTTTCCACAGGGGCAGAAAAATTTTGTTCTGAAAAAAAAATCGTCTTTATTATAAGGAAAATATACAGCAAACCAGAGTCAAAAAAAAGGTAGAGGGGTAGTGGAAGATGTGGGAAAACTTAATCAGTGAACAAATTGCCCAAACATGGCTTACTGCTGTGGAGGAGAGGGATTTGGCCCTGGCCTCATCTACCTTTCCTGATTCAAAGAAACCTGCTCCTAGCAGGGCTGGGCTCAGGGAGCCCCAATTTTTCAATCTCTTCTCTTCCTGGGAGTTTGGGAAGGGTTGGATAGTTCTCAGGCTTTCAAGATGTAGAAGACTGTGTGAAGGGAGCAGATGTGGCTTAAGTGGTTGAGCGCCTGCTTCCCACATGGGAGGTCCTGGGTTTGGTTTCTGGTGCCTCCTAAAAACAAAAACAAACAAGAAGTAAACAAGTGAAAAAACAACTCAGGGGAGCCAATGTGGCTCAATGGTTGAGAGCCTGCTTCCCATATACAAGGTCCCAGGTTCAACCCCCGGCCCTGGTACCTCAAAAAATAATAAAAAATAAAATAGTTAATTTTAAAAAGAAGAGACTGTGTGAGGAATAACGAAGGATGTGACAGTCCTTTGTGCCAGTACCTTCCTATGGAGCTGTCCACAGTCCCACTTCCTCCCAGTACTTGTTGATGCCAAAAAGACAAACCCTATGGAATTGGGGCAACTTAGGCAACCAGATGTTGAGCAACGAGGCTGTATTGATGAAGAAATGAGCAGCATCATATTTGGTGTGTTCTTACTATATGGGAATCCCCTGTATTTTTTTTTATCTTTGCATTTTAATCTTTTTTTTTTTCAATTTTTAATCAATTTTTTTTTTCAGGATACATCAGTTACATAAATTCCCCTGTATTTTTTATTTAACATTTATGCAATCTAAAGCTACTTTAGGGGCCAGCTGTATAGCCCAGTTGGTAGGGCGCCGGTTTACCACATGGGAGGCCCTGGGTTCGGTCCCCGGCCTCCTCAAACGGGCAGACCACCTCGAGAAGGCAAGCCAACACGGGCGGGGCATGCTGCCGCGGGCAAAGGGTCGCCCCAGCAGGGGGAGACAAGCAGACACAGAGGAATGCAGAGAAAAATGAACACAGCAAGAACAAGCAAGAGGGGGGGGGATGTATAATAAATAAAAATAAATCTTTTAAATAAAGCTACTTTAAAAATAAAATAAAATAAAAGGTAAAATAGTTTAAAATAATAATAATA
>PVKH010034377.1:0-11879 GCA_004027955.1 Chaetophractus vellerosus
TCCAAATCTCCTCTCTCCTTCTCTCCAATCTCTGCTTCTACTTGAGACCACCCCCACCGAGGGGTGGGGCTCAACGTCTCACTGACGTGGCAATTAACGCCCTACTCATAACTTAATCATGCCCAGATGAACAGATGAGCTTACAAACATAATCTAATTTATATTTTTGGAATTCATAATTAATTCAAACTCAAACCATCACAACATCTGTGGCTCCAATCCCATCCCTGGAAGGGGAGGAGGGAGACCAGTAATTCATCATTGTATCTAGGCAACTGCAATCAGTTTTGGCCCACACAACTTAGTTTACTGCCCAAACCTGTGGCTCTATTCCCGCCCCAGGCAGTCTCTCTGACACTCTAGGCAACTACAGATGGCCTTGGCCTGCAGAACTTGGATTACTACATACAATTGTGGCTCCATCCCCACCCCGGGCAGAGGAGAAAGGTGGGAGAAGCTTCATTGATTCCTGGGGCAATGTGGGCAGCTTCAGACCCCACAGTGTACAATACCAACCTCATCCTTGGCTCCTACTCCACTCCCAGCAAATGAGAAGGGGCAAGAAACAGATGAAAAAGAGCTGAAAAATTCAGGTTGGCTAAACATGAACGATTAAAAATTTCCAAAATAAGTTGAACCAAGTGTCAAAGAGGGGCTGTAGCACAAAGCCAATCAAATAGAAAGCCCCATACTAAAGAGCAAAACTGAGCCTAGAATAAATACATCAAATAAATCACATGCTGAGACACCAACAAAAAATTACAAGTCATACCAAAAAACAGAAAGATATTGCCCAGTCAAAGAAACAAACTAAACCTACAGATGACAAAAGCATTTGAGAAAACTAATCACATGTTCAAACAAATCTCCTTAATAAATTAAATGAGATAGTTAAAGAGATTAAGGATATTAAAAAGACATTGGGTGAGCTTAAAGAAGAACTGGAAAGCCTACATAGAAAAATAGCATTTTTAATGGAAATGAAAAACTCAATAAATAAATTAAATATACACTGGAGGAATATAACAGCAGATTTGGAGAGGCAGAGTAAAGGATCAGTGACCTTGAAGACAGGGCCTCTGAAAGCAAACACACAAAAGAACAGATAAAGAAAAGAATGGAAAAACTGAACAGGGTCCCATGGAAATAAATGGTAGAAAATTTCTCAACTCAATTGAAAATATACATGTCCAAGAGGTACAATATACTCCAAGCCAAATAAATCCAAATAGAACTACTTTGAGACACATACTAATCAGAATGCCAAATGACAAACATAAAGAGAAAATTCTGAAAGCAGCAGTAGAAAAGCAATTCATCACATACAAGCGATGCCCAATAAGATTAAGTGCTGATTTCTCATCAGAAACCATGGAGGCAAGAAGGCAGTGATATAATATATTTAAGATACTGAAAGACAAAAACTGCCAGCCAAGAATTTTATATCCGGGAAGACTGTCTTTCAAAAATGAGAGTGAATTTAGAATATTTGCGATCAAAGAAACTGAGAGAGTTTGTAACAAAGAAACTGCCCCTACAGGAAATACTAATGGGAATGCTACAACCTGAAAAAAGAAAGGAGAGGCTTGGAAGAGAGTCTAGAAATGAAGATTATATCTTAAAAAGTAACTTAACATGTAAAAAGAGTGATGAAAATAAGATATGACAGATAAAACCCAAAGGTCAAAATAAAAACAAACCACAAGTTTGATTCTTTGAGAAGATAAAAAAAATAAAATCTTAGCAAGACTGACAAAGAAAAAAGAGAGAAGATGCAAATAAATAAAATAAGGAATGAAAGTGGGGGCATTATTTTGGATCCCACAGAAAAAAAGAGATCATAAAAGGATATGATCAACTGTATGTCAACAAACTAGACAATGTAGTTTATAAATACCTAGGAATATATGAACAACTTACACTGGTCCTAGGTGAAATAGAAGACCTCAACCAACCATTCACAAATAAAGAGATTGAAATAGTCATCAAATAACTCCCCAAAATGAAAAGCCCAGGACCAGATGACTTCACAGGTGAATTGTATCAAACATTCAAAGAAAAATTTAATACTAATATTACTCAAACTCTTCCAAAACGTTGAACAGGAGGGAACATTACCAAACTCATTCTATGAAGCCAACATCACCCTAATACCAAAGCCAGATAAAGATATTTTGAAAGAAAAATTACAGACTCATTTCAATAATGAATATAGATGCAAAATCCTCAACAAAATAATTGCTGATGAATCCAACAACTCATTAAAAGAATTATACATCATGATCAAGTGGATTTTATCCCTGCCATGCAAAGGTGGTTCAACCCAAGAAAATCAATCAACATAATACATCACATTAATAAATTGAAGAAGAAAAATCATATGACCATCTTGATTGACACAGAAAAGGCAGTTGACAAAATGCAGCATCCTTTCTTGATAAAAACACCCCGAAAAATAGAAATGGAAGGAAACTTTCCAATATGATAAAGGGCATATATGAAAAATCCACAGCTAACATTGTACTCAATGGTGAAACACTGGCAGCTTTCCTGTTGAGATCAGGAACAAGACAAGGATGCCCACTGTTATCACTATTGTTCTAGAAGTTCTAGCTAGAGCAATCAGGCAAGAAAAAAAGAAATAAATGGTGTCCAAACTGAAAAGGAAGTAGTAAAACTTTTGCGTTTCACAGATACATGATTCTATACCGAGAAAGTCTTGAAAAATCTACAACAAATCCACTAGAGCTAATAAATGAGCTCAGCAGAGAGGCAGGGTACAAGACTAATATCCAAAAATCAGTAGTGTTTCTCTACACTATTAATGAGCAAACTGAGGAGGAAGTCAGGAAAATAATTCCATTTACAATAGTGATTAAAAGAATCAAATATCTGGAAATAAACTTAACCAATGATGTAAAGAACCTGTATTCAGAAAACTATATTGCATCGCTAATAGAAATCAAAGACCTAAAGAAATGGAAGGACATTCTGTGTTCATGGATTGGAAAACTTAATATGTCAATTCTACCCAGATTGATTTAAAGAGTCAATGCATTCCCGAGAAAAATCCCAACAGCTTTTTTTGCAGAATAATAAGGCCAATTATGAAATATATTTGGAAGGGTAAGTGGTCCCTATTAGCCAGACACATCTTAAAAAATGGAGAAAGAAGTTGGAGAACTCCCATTTCTGGACTACCATTCATGTTACCTAGCTACGGTGGTTACAAAAAAAAAAAAAACAAAACAGCATGGTACTGGCATAAAGATAGACACATAGACCAGTGGATCCAAACTGATGGTTCAGAAAGAGACCCTCACATTTATGGGCAAGTGAATTTTGACCAGGCTATTAAGCCGATCCAGCTGGGGCAGAACCACCTATTCAACAAATAGTGCTGGTAGTACTGGATAGCCATATCCTACAGAAACAAAGAGAACCTCTGTCTCACACCTTATACAAAAATCAACTCAACATGGATCAAAGACCTAAATATAAAAGCTACAACCATAAGGCCTTCAGAAGAAAATCTAGGGATACATCTTCAAGACCTGGTGGTAGGTTGTGGTGACTTCTTGAAACTTATACCCAAAGCACCAGCAACAAAAGAAAAAAAAAATGGAAAAATAGGACCTCCTCAAATTTAATCATATTTGTTCTTCAAAGGACTTTGTCAAGAATGTGAAAGCGGAGCCTACTCAGTGGGAGAAAATATTTGGAAACCACATACTGGTAAGTATTTGATTTCCATGCTATATAAAGAGATCATACAACTCAGCAATAAAACGGCAAATATTCCAATTGAAAAATGGTCTAAAGACTTAGACATTTTTCAGAAAAGGAAATGCAAATGGTAAAAAAGCACATGAAAAAATTTTTAATATGCCTAGCTATTAGAGAAATGCAAATCAAAACTACAATGAGAGATCATCTCACCCCTCATAGAATGGCCATTATTTAAAAAATAAAACAAACAAAAAAACAGAAAAATACAAGTTCTAGAGAGGATGTGGAGAAATAGGAAAACTCCACTGTTGGTGGGGATGTAGAATGGTGCAGCCTCTGTGGATACAGCTTGGCAGTTACTCAGGAAGTTAAATATAGAACTGCTGTATAATCTGGCAATCACTCTACTAGGAATATATCCAGAAAAACTGAAAACAGGGACATGGACAGACATTTGCACACTGATGTTCATAGTGGCATTATTCACAATTGCCAAAAGTTGGAAACAATCCAAGTGTCCATCAACCAATGAATGGATAAACAAAATATGGTATATGCATACAATGTAATACTATGCTACTGTAAAAAGAAATGGAATTGGGAAAAATATGACAACATGGGTGAACCTTGGAGACATTATGCTGAGTGAAATAAGCCAGACACAAAAGGACAAACATTGTACAGTTTCTCTGATATGAACTATATACAAAGAATAAACAAATGGAGTTAAAATATAGAATATAGGTTACTAAGAGGTAGGATAAGAGCTGAAAAGGGGTACTGATGCTTAATGTATGTAGAATTTTTAATTACCTTGACTGTATATGTGTGGAAATGGATAGAGTTGATGGTAGCACATTATAGTGAGTATGCCTAACACAGCGGGTTTATAAATGTGATTGTGTCTGAAAGGGGTAGTCTGGGGACGTAAATGTCAATTGAAAGAAGGCTAGAGAACAATCTAGGGACTGAATAACAGTGAACTTGGCAGATGAGGATGTGGTTAATAGTATAAATAAAATAATGTTCTTCTATGAACTAGAACAAATGTACGTTGCTATTACAAGGTGGTAAGAATATGGTGTTGCATGGAAAAAATACATTTATTGTAACTTGTGGACTATAATTAAACAATAATATTGTAATATTCTTGCATCAATGTCAACGAAGGTACTATATCAATGCTAAGGGTCAATAATAGGGGGGTATGGAATTTTTTTCCTTTGGACTAAGGAAAACGTCCAAAAATTGCCTGAGGCAATGATTGCACAACTCTGTGATGAAAGTGAATGTCACTGAGTATACTCTTTGGATCGACTATACAAGGCATGGGACTGTATAAGACAGTGAACCATGTGGTGGATGATGGACTGTAGTTAAGAGTACAAATATGAGAGTAGTGTCTCATGAAATATAACACATGGACAATTCTAATACATAGTGTTAATAATAGTGTATGGAAAAATATACCAAATGTAAGCTATGGACCATGCTTAGTAGTAATATTTTGATGATGTTCTTTCATAATCTGTAACAAATGTTCCACAATAATGCAAGGCATTTGTGGAAGGGTGTTGTATGGGAATTCTGCATGTTATGCAAGATTGTTTTATAAGCTCATGATTTCTCTAATAAAAAAGTGTTATGAAAAATAATGTAATAGATAAAAAAAGATGATAGGGGAACCTATAGGTCAAAAGACACTTAAGAATCCTTTTGTGCTTCATAAGCATGATGAATGGGTGTTTACGCATTTGTGTGAGGTGTGCCTCCTTCAAACCTTGTTACGTGGGCACATTACCCATCTGACATGAAAAAAAAAAGACACTTAAGAAATAATCACAAGGGGGGCCGGCTCGATAGCCCAGTGGATAGGGCGCTGGCATACCACATGGGAGGCCCTGGGTTCGATTCCCGGAGACCTCTCCTAGCGGGCAGACCGCCTTGAGAAAGGCAAGCTGCCATGGGCGGGCTAGAGCCGCCATGGGCAGGGCAAAAAGCTGCCACGGACAGGGCAAAAGCCGCCACGGGCAGGGCAGGTCGCCCGCGAGTGGAGCACAGCCAACCACCCGCGAACTGAAAGCCGGCTGTGAATGGAAGCAGAAGCCGCCCACAAGCGGGGAAAGCCGCGCCTGTGCAGTGACCAGTCTTGGCGCGTCCCCGCAGCGGGGGGGAAGGGGAGATATGTAATAAAATAAATAAATCTTTAAAAAAAAAAAAGAAAGAAAGAATCACAAGGAAAATTTTTACTCTTGAAATTAATAATATATATTTCACTCAAGTTGGAATTCATAGGCAGCTAATAATCTCTTTTAAAAATAGATATTTTAAATATGATATAGTTAAATTACCTTTCTTATAATAAAGAAACATAAAATATAGAAAACATATTAGGTGACTAGTCATATTAAATATGCAAAAGTGTTGAAAAATATCAAGTTGAAGAGGTGTTACAGAAGAAAGAAAGAAAACGGTACCATAAAAGTAGAAATAATTATGCCAGTATTCTCCCCAGGGAAACTAGAGCTTATTTAATGGGGATCATATTCTGTTGTGTTTAATATTAATAGTAAAATATTATTATATGTTAATATAAAAAAGACACTTAAGAGACATGTTACCACCTGCAATGCATGGACCTTACTTAGATCCCAATTCAAAACATAAATAAACTGTTAAAAAAAACTTTTTAAAAATGTAAAAGTTATACTCCTTATACAATCCTCAACCCTTATGGATTAGGGAATTATATAGGCCCCAAATGGATTTTTTTCTCTGTTGTATTACATGATAGGCATTGATGATTATAGCCAAGTAGTTTCAGTGGAATAGTACATTCAATTATTTATTCCACAATTTTTTACAGACTAAGTCCCTATCCTAAAGGAGTGTATATGTTAGTAGAGGAAGATAGACAATAAACAAATAACTAAATAAATAATATCAGATAACAAGTGCTGTGGAGAAACAAAGCAGAATAAGAGGGTGAGGATGCCCATGATGAGATAGGGATTGCTATTTTACAGAGGAAAATAAAGAAAGAACTGATGAAGTGGTATTTAAGCAAAGAACTAAAGGAAATGAGGGCCTAGCCATGTGGTGGTCTGAAAGAGTGAGTCCAAGAAGTGAAAATGGCAAGTGCATGGGCTCTGAGACAGGAGACTGGAACAGCTAGCTAGCCAGTGTGGCTGCAGTGGAAGGAGCGAGGTAATGCCCTTTACTCTGAGGAAGATGGGTAGTCACTAGAGGGTTTTCAGCAGAGGAGCGACAAGATGTACTCACATTACTGAAGAATAAATCTAACTGGCCTGTTGAGAGCAGAATCAAGGGGACAACTACAATGACCCAGACAAGAGCTGATGATGGATTAGAATAGAGTGGTGTTAGTGGAGGTGATGACATGAGGCTAGTTTCTGGAGAAATTTTGTAAATAGAACAAATAAGATTTCGAAATGAATCAGATGTGGAGTGTGAGAGAAAAAAAGGAGTCAACGTTTTTGACCTGGGCACCATGGAATACCAAGATGGGTCGTGCTGAGGGAGGAGAAGCAGGAGTGGGAAGAGAAATCCACTGTGAGGTTTGATCATGTTGAAATTCAGGTAGGAAGCTGGAGGCGTACTTTGCTTGAGACCCTGGTTCTTAACCAGTGGATTCCTGGTTATGTGGGCATGTTGGAAACATAAATGTTTGGTTACCAGTAAGAATTCTAGGAATGTCACAATGCACAGGGAAGCCCTGCAGAACTTCCTAATTTCCCTGCATCCTCCATAATTTTGAAGATACTGCTGGAGACAATGGAGTAAGGGTAACAATTTTGTTTTTGATATATGCTGATTTTTTCAATAAGTGACAGTTATGCAAATTGACAGAAAATTGCACATTGTTTTGTTCTGAACTTTCCAAGAGTTTTTCCTTCAGAAAATCATCGGACCAATAGCATTATCACTACAGATATTTGAGAGAACAACACAAATTAGCAGTGCCTAAATACCAATCCCTCTTTATAACAGTTATATGCAAATATACGATAGAGGAGATCTCAGGTTCTTTTTTAAACATACTTAGAACCAAATATTATTAAATTAATGGAGATACATGAAATGCAAGGATCTCACTAAATATTATTAATGTGTAAAATATTTCATCTTACTGCTATTCTTTACATTTTATAAATTTTCTGTAGCAACAAAATAAATCTATTCTATGAAATCACTTATTGAAATTTTCACTTAATTACTGCTTCTTTTTCCAATTCATTCTGTATCCCTAGTTGCCTATCAAAGAACATGGTCTCTAAGAGCTTAATACTTGAGGCATGTATATAGTGAATTTCTAGGTAGAAGATATATTTTCTGTCTTAGCATATGAATGACATAAGGAATAATTTTAAGACAACACTTACTTAATTATAGTCCTAGCTCATTGTGAGACTATCAGAGTATTCTATCATCATTTCTGCCATATTGATTGTCTACAATTTGACTTGGAACATCAATCTTACTTCAGTTAAAGTTATTTCCATCTTTCCTCATCACAGAGAAATAACTCACATCTTTCTCTCTCTTTTTTTTTTAGCTTATCCCAACTGTAGTTTTTATTTTAGCAGTCACCCCTAACCTATGATTCTTCATTTAAAGGTACTGATGGTATAGTATGACATCTAATCTTTTTATTCATATTATAGCCAAACTTATCTATTATAAATCATTACAAGCATCTGACTTCTTCATTAGGTCTTCTAGGCAGTCGAGTCTGTGCATTTGCATGATGAAATATATATTATTTTATTATAAATATATTTTCTTTTTATTTTTACTTTATATTACAGTTATAACATATTGACTTCTATTAATCATTTGTTTTGGTAGCTTAGAGTATCTATAAGTTAAGATGGGAATAGAGGGGGTATTGCGATATATTTATTATAAAATGAGACATAGGGTTTGATAGCCCTGAGAACACCTGACCTAGGGAATGTGGCAAACATTGCTTAAAGTGCTTTACAACACCCTCCTCCGCCCCAGCATTCTTGCTTACCCTCTCTCTCCTCTCTCCACTCTCTTCCTTCTCTTGTCTCTCTCTTTCCCCTGTCCCTTCTCTCTCCATTCTCTGACTTTCTTTCCCACCAGGTGACCATACCTGCCCTTCTCTCCTCCACCCCTATCCCACCACCTTTACCTGGCTAAGTTCTCCTCATTGCCCCAGGAAGGAAGCCTTCCCTAGCCTAAGTTAGATCCCACTGCTGTATGTGTCCATTAGACTGCATTTCTCCTGTTATATCTCTCATTATATTTTCTTTTAATTGCCTGTTTAATTACTGCCTCTTTTACAGATTGTAAGAACCATGAGAAACAGGGATTGTGTCTGCATTTTTCTCCACTTTACCCCCAGTTTTTACACAGTACCTGGCACACAGAAGGCACTTAAAAAATACCTGTTGAGTTAACATATTTCACTGATGCCAAGACCCTGGGATTTTGGTGCCTTCTTGAGGGTTTTTATACAACCAAGTTATGACTGCTAATTGGCTGACCATGATCATAAAATGCTAGGATTACAAGACACATCCCAATTAAAGATGTTAAAATATTTTTAATATGGATCTTGGAATTAATAAAATATAGATTTAATCAGTCTGTCTCACAGATTCCAGTTATTAACTTCTGATATGGTATGTAAGCCACAAAGAGGTTGATGTATGAATGTTTGAATTTTCCAATATTTTCCCTTCCAACTTTTGAAAGGCTTGAAATTAGAAACTTACCACAAACATTAAGTACTATTCTCTTCAGCTTCTCCTAGGAAGCTGAACAACTTATTGTGAATTACTTTTCACATTGTTGCCTTCCAAATGGGCAGGCTAAGTATAACAGTGCCACAAGAGGATAGGAGGCAATAGGAAAATGCTAATAAAGACAACACAAACTGCCAACCAGCTCTAGGTTACTTGCAGCTCTCCTATACCTCCTGGCTATGAATACTTTTACCGGCACTCTTTTGGACCAATAATTCACCTTAGTTTTTAACAATTGTATTAGCCTCATATTTGAAAAAGGAAAGAATCATTTTGACATGAGACAGTGAACAAAATGTCAAGAGCCATTGCATCTCCATTTTATTAAATTTGCCAAGTTTAGGTTGAACCATATGAAACTGCCGTTTTGCAGGGGACAAATACGGTTTACTATCCATAATTTCATATGTTTTGATCAAATTCATTTTGTATATAGGTTTAACCTTTCTTGTTATGAAAAATAAAATTTTTGTAATTATGTAATACACATCCCTAACTTATGTTATAGACTTGGCCAGCTCGGTGAAAAGTTTGTGCAGGCTATAAAGGTACCTGATTATCAAGGAAAGATTGAAAGTAGGCAATTCATTATTTATTTTTGTCATCAAATTCTTGTCTGCTTCCAGTACTATCTTACCATTGCTATAGTCTCAGTTAAGTCACAATCATGAATTGAGCACAAGAAACCATTAAGAAAGATGAAATTGAATATCGAAGGCCCAAGTGCAAATAGCTACTAATGCCAGAGAGAGGTTTTGTCTTTATTCTCAGAGAATTTTTGAAAATCTTTAAATGGGAAAATAAATCAATAGTGTTGACTGACCTCTGTGTTCCCTTTTTAGTCATCTTTTCTCTTGCTTTTGTGTTTTCTAATATACAGCCAGATTACCTAAATAGAGGAAAATCTAGAAGCACCCTTTTTGGTGACTCAGCAAAATTTGGCTCAGCAGATCTGAGTTATCTCAAGGGAAGAGTAAGGTGATACTAGTCACTGAGCCACAGGGGTTCTGCCTGTTGAACAAGGGCACTTCTTTAACCAAGAAGCTTCCACTGTTTCTTACTATCTTAGATGTTCCCTGTTCCCCTTTTCCTATAAACATGTAGAAGCTTACAGGGGTGGGGACTCATCTGCTGTCCCAGCATCCAGCTCAGCTTTAAAAAGCCTGAAAACACCTTTCTGTGTGATAATGAGAACTCAAGGGAATTGTGTACACTCTGCTACTCTCTGTAATTTTAATTTTACTTTAGTATACCCAGTTCTATAGTTACATCATGTGGTGCTAATGGTGGGTATGTCTGTGGTCTCCTTTGCATAATATTACCATTCAAATTAGCTCATAATTAATGAAAATCATCCCCCAAACATTTCCTTTAATCCCTAGTACTATTCCTTGATGATTTTAGTATTTGTATTCATATCCATTTATTTTTCTCCCTGGTATAAAAAGTCTGCCAATGCAACTATCTTGTAACATATATTTTAAACCATTTTTAATTATTAAGAAAATCTAAACTCTCAAAACAAGTACAAAATTTATATTCCATTCTAACTTAATTTCCTAGAATGCCAATATAGCAAAGTTTTAAGTCATGCTGGAAGCTCTTAAATTATTAGTTTTAACACAGAGATCAATATCTTCTCTCAGCCTAACCATGCCCCATATGTTGATATGTTATAAGAATGTTCCTTGTCACTTGTTAGACAGTGCAGTCAGTCATTTCTAGGTCATAATGACCCATAACTTCTTGCCAAATCTGAAATCTTACAAAGGCTTTACCAATGACCCAGAAATATTCCAAGTAGAAATTGAGGGATGTGTGATGGTCCTTTAGAGTTTCTTCAAGTCAAATTGAGAGATTAGTTTTGGTAAATTTTCCCCATTCTTATAAATATTAGAAGTTATGAGGTAGGATAAAATGGATTGTAAGAATCATGTTTAGTAATAAGCCAGGAGGGTACTAAAAACTGAGAAAGTACAAATAGAAAGTCAAAAAAGGAAAGAAGATGGTAGGTTAGTGAAAACCTGAGGTTATTGGTGAGTGTTCTTAACTAAGAAGATTTTAGTAGCACAAATGGCTTTTCTTAAACTACAGTGGTTATCCTTTATTAGTGTTTACAGGTTAGAAGGCTAAACATACAAACATATACTGTATCAGTAACTACCATTTTAAGCTATTGAAGTCAATAAAATATCTTTTTATTTCATATAGCAATGATTCTTACGGTTTGGATGGATTTAAACCCAATGTTACATTCAATGCTGAGGTCAGAGGTTTCTTATCCTTGCTACAATTTGAATAAAACATTTTCTTTGTTTTATTTGTTCAGGATTAATTTGAATGATTCATCCTAAC
>PVKH010034378.1:0-11878 GCA_004027955.1 Chaetophractus vellerosus
GTGGCGGCTTTTGCCTGTCCGTGGCAGCTTTTTGCCCTGCCCACGGCGGCTCCGGCCCGCCCATGGCGGCTTGCCATTCTCAAGGCGGTCGGCCCGCTAGGAGAGGTCCCCGGGAACCGAACCCAGGGCCTCCCATGTGGTCTCCCAGCAAGCTCTTTATCCACTGAGCTATCTAGCCGGGCCCCCATCAATTTAAAAATAGCATTTTATATTTTTAATGGTTTATAGAAATTGATTTGCATTTTCCATGCCAGCAATCTTTTTTTTAGTTTCAATGATTTTTATGTAAATTATTTATTTTTTGTAATATATCTTTATGAATAATAAAAGTTTTGTTCATCCATTCTAATCTCTTTGTTTTATTTTATTTAGCTATATCTCTGGTTTCTCTGAAACTTAGGATACTGGAAAGTTGTTAATGGAAAGTAATAAGCATTTTGATCCTCTTCCTAGAAAGAAATGCTTCTAATTTGTCAAATTTCTGTATTTTAAAGGTCTTAACCTTTGTCAATCTTGCATGTGAAAAGTGAAATATGTTTCATTTCATGTTCAACCATTAACAGTTTTGAGGGAATGCTAAGTGTTTATTGGCACTTTATATTGCATCTTTCATTCAGTGCCTGTTAGTTTTCCTTGCCCAGTCTTTTTCTTTGAAATTATTTGGTTTATTTTAAGTCTACTTTATTTTCTACAAATTTTGGAAATGGTACAAACTGTGTGGAAGATTATGTAATGCATCCTGATGATACAATGGTGTAATACTAATTTGAGTCCTATTTTTATGGAATTTACAATGCAATGGGGGGAAATCATAACATATTTGAGAAATTATCAATATCATGTATTTGTTATAAGTAATTTTCTCATTTTGCCTTTTGATGTTATTTACATCCTTCCCTCCCTTCATTACATCATCCCTCCTTCCTTCCCTTCCTATTTCTTTTCCGTCTTTATTCTTATCTCTCTTTCTTATCCCTTCCCTCCATTTACTTATCTCATTCTCTTTCTAACTTTCCCGACTTCTTTCTAGCTTCTCTCACTCCCTGTAGCTCTAATTAGTTTTTCCTTTTGGCTTCTCAGAAATTTATTAAATAAATGAAATTTACCAATATTTTTATTTAGGAATGCTGGGTTTTAAATTCTGCTTATAAAAATCTATTCTACAATAAAATATTAATTTTTAAGTATTAGTATTTTATGTTAATCCTTTAGTACATCTGGAATTTGTTTGGCATGTATAGATTCATCTGCACTTTTCCCATATGATCAGCCAATGCCTTTTAACACCATTTATTGTGTAATTCATTTTTTTTCTACTTTGTATTGGAATTCTGCTTTTAATTTGCATACCTATTTGGGTCTAATGCTTAAGTTCACTTTGTTTTACTGATCTACATGTTTAATCTTGTGCCAGTAGCTTACATTTAACAATTACTGAAATTCTGAAATATGTTTTAATATCTGGCAGAGTTCTTTCATTTTCCTTACTCATATTTTAAAGTCTCCATTGCTTTCATATGCAGGTTTACAAGTGCACTTTAGAACAATAATGTTATCAAATATCTCTCATAATGCCTTTCAGCTGTGAGTTTATTTTTAATTTGAAATAAAGGCAGAGAGAAATTGACATCTTTACAAGCTTGCATTTTCTGAATCAAAAACAAATGTAGCTGGGCTTTTATTTTCTAGCAATACAGAAGACTAGATATTAGGAGAAACCATCCAGGTGTAGAATATCTAAACATTTTTATTGGAATATTTTATAAAAATATTTTTGAAATATATAGTTGAGCTAGCATAATATAAGGGAACTTTTCAGAGGAAGGAAATGTGAGAATGCACCAATTCAGGGAGGTGAACAATCACTTAAGCTTGCGTTTGTCCTGGGCATGCCGAGTTATTCTTGGTGGGTTAGAGCCTTGGATTATGTAGACTTCAACCATAAGAGATAAGGCCCAAGGCATGTGCAATATGAGATGTCTGTCTGATGGGAGACTCCTGCATAAAACTTGAATTCTCAAAAAGACAGGCCACAGTGAATGAGCCAGGAAAAACAAAGAAGCAACAAAAATTGCTTATTCTCAGAAGATGTGAATATATTTAGACATGTGGATAATGGGAGGAATAAAAAAGAAAAAATTCCCTATGAGTTTTCCTAACCACAGGCCTGCCATCTTGCCTGTTTGGAGAGAGATTTTACTCTTCCTTCACAACCTAAAAATATGGCAACAGATTATTTTGACTAAAGAGGTCCCCAGAGGCAATACCTTTAGGCTCCTGAAGAGGCAAATGCAAATCTCTTCTGAAGAAATGGACTTTAAAGTAGAAATTAAAGATGAAGTTTTAAGAACAAGCAGCTCACCATAAATACATGAGGAATGAACAAACAGGGCCAAGAGTAAGCTTTAAGATTAAATGGCAGAACCACAGACAAAACCACTGCTGATGGTGGAAGTATCAGGTAAAAAATATGTAAAATAATTGTTTTTGATACGTTTAATGGTTTAAATAAGTTATCTAATCCAGAGACAACTGACAATAGCCTTGCAAGAGATTTTGAAAGTACAAAAGAATTAAAATTTAAATTACAAAAATTGCAAGAGATTTTAAAAGTACAAAAGAATTAAAATTTGAAATTTAATAGGTTAACATCAGTTTGACACAATCAAAAAGATAGTGAAGTAATTTGAAGAAAAATATAAGGAAATAATGCTGCACAAGGGGACTAAATGACAGAAAATATGATGATAATAGAATGTTTTTTTAAAAAAAACATGTCTGATTGGGATTTCAAAAGGAGACAAATAACAAAGTATAGGGCATATTTGAAATATAGCTTTTAAACATTTTCTTCTCTTTAAGAAAGACAAGAGTCATTATATTCAGGAAGCCTAGCAAAACTCAAATATTTTTTTAAAATCCACACTTCAAAGCACCAGAGTAAAGCCAAAGAATAATACACTAAGGAGATGAACAAAAAAGTAGCCAATGTTAAAACATGGTTTGCGTATCAAGAATGAGACAGAAGACATTGCAACAGTAAAAAGAGAAATTGAAAAAAGTGAAGTAATGTCTTCAGTATGAGGCAAAGAAACAATTCTCAATTAAGAGTAAAATAAGGCTTCAGACATACAAAAATTGGAACTGTTTACTGAAACAGAACACATGATAAGAATCATTTAAAAATTTGCTAAAGGGAGAAGAAAAATAAATAAAGGTAATAGATGAAAAAAGGAAGACTGATGAGAGAAAAAAGTAAATATATAGCTAACCCTTAAGAAAAATTAAGTTATTAAACAAAACAACAATTAACAATTTTAAGTATAATAATAATAGCATCTAATTTCTAGAATTACATATTACATGATGGAAATAACTGTAATAACATTCAAGTCAGGAGAAAATACAAACTACATTAAATTGTGTAAACTTAGAAACTAATAAAGGGAAAAAATGCAATAAAAAACTAAAGAAAATGTCCTTTAATTTGAGAACAATGAGGCATCTTTTTCTCAAGTCTTTAAGGTAGGCCACCCTCTCTGGCAGACACACTGCCTCTGCTTACTTCTCTAATTTCCTTCTTTCTTTTCGCTCCAATTTAGAGTCTCTAAGTGTAGCCTGTCAAAGCCCACCCATGGTGCTGGTTTACTCATCAGTTTGAGTTTCCTTCCATCTCTCTGTCCAGCTCTTGGGGGAAGCTTTCTAAATGTTGAATCTCATGGCTTGGATACCATCAAATATAAGATACAGACATCCTAGAAATGTAGAAGCCTTTGATCTCACTTTAAAACAGACAGACCCAACCACAGAGTTTGAGTCCTGCTGTACAACCTTTGAAAAAACTGAATTTATTACGAAAGTAACATATTAAGAAAGTGGCAGTAGAGCCACAATGAGAAAAGCAAATTTTCAGGCAGGACCATTTGGCAAGGACCAACTATGCCTGAATGTGATAAGCCAAGTTTCTACAGTCAAATAAAGTGCCTTTGGTGGGTAGCGTGGAGTTTTGCATCCTCCCATAGCCAGAAGAAAATCAAAGAAACTCTCTGGTAACTTACTAAAACTTATCCTTGTTTCCCAAGTTTATTTTCCTCTTGTTCTGTTGACTTTTAATCTCACACAGTCACCCTAGAATTTTTGCGTCAATTAGTGTTTGGTTTCTCCTTCCCTCTCCAGATAAACTGACCAAGTGGCTTCTAGAACAGGTTCTGAACTTTGTCTAATCTGTATTCTCCTGACTGTCCAACCTACTGCCCTCTTCCTAATTTTCAACTTTGTCCTTTCCAGACCAGCAATATTGTTGGTATCACAGTAGAGTGGTAAAGGGTTCAGCAGATAGAGCCAAATGGCTTGGGGTTAGGTCTGATCTCTGCAATATACAAGCCATTTGTATAATCTTGGGATAACACTTAATCTCTTAAATATGTTTTCTCATCTGAGTGAAGGGGAAAAATAACAAGTAACTTTAAATGAGTCTATTGAATTTAAATGTGATAATGTGCTAAGAAAAAATAACTATTGTTGTTGCTATGGTTTTTGGAAATTTACAACAATCCTAGCCCAATTGTGTACCCCAATAGATATGAGGATTTAAAATCATGGATAATGAGAAGAAGCAAACATGCTTCCCTCATTAGCTAGAATAGGACCCTTGGGTCAGCAAGTTCTGGCCCTTGTGAACAAAGGTGATGGTGCCTGCCCCAACTGTTGTTCTGGGGTCGTTCCTTCTCTCGTACTTCTCAAACCCAGGAATGCAAGTGTCATCCCTGGGGGTGCAGGACTCATCTTGTGGGCAGAAAGAGAGATTATGTTGGATGGAGCCTGTGTCCCCAGTGATAGCTTGGAGTAGCTACATTAGTCTCAGACCATGTAGCCTTGAACATTTTATTGCATACGATTCATTCCTTACGTGCTTAAGCCACTGTAGGTCGTTGTTTACATACTCATAGTTGGAATGCATTCCTAACTGGTTTTCTATCTCTCTGTATATCTATCTAGTATATGTGGTTATATCATTTAAGAATGTGTAAATTTATGTTATAACTGGCTCCTCTTAGAACTGAGCAAAGGCCTGGAACGAGTTACATTACACAAGGTACATCACTTATAGTGTAACTATTAAATACCTTTATTATATTAATATAATCAGTTATGATTGCATATTAATCAGGACTACACACATTAAATTATATGCCAATTAACATTTGTTTTGCTTTTTATCAGTGTCAGGATGGTAGTGTGGAATTAGGAATCAGGAAAATTCCATGTTGAATGAAAAGTTCATTACATTAGCAAATTTGGGGGAACATCTTATAGTCATCAATATAATTAATATAATTATGCTCCCTATAAAATAATACAATCATGCAATATATTATATATTAAGGGCTTAATATTTCCCCGATATATTGTGAAGAAAATTAAGTCATAAAGTCAAGAATGATGTACACATACAATATGTACAATATAGAAGAACAATATGTAAGCAACCATAGCTTCTATTTAGTTGTTGTCAGTGGCATGGTTAATTTTTTTTAAACTGAAATAAAAGGGTAAGGGTTCATATACAGCCACTTCCCTGACAAGTACCCTCCTTGTGAATACCTAGCCCTTTGCCTGTTTACCAAAAACATCACTTCTAGCATTTCAATTATTAGAGGCACTGCCTGCCAGTATTCTTCATCCCTTCAGTGACAAAACCAAAAGGGCTACTCCCTTGTATGGCAAGAGGCCTCCAGGACCCTGTGCCAGCTCCAAGTCCAATGTCCATTTGAAAGAGGAGTGTCGTTGACGGTCAGCCCTCTAAAGTCCTTCTTCAGGGGCACTGCCCTTGGCCCTTCTCAGAGCTGAGTAAAGGTCTGGGAGGGGTGAGGACCACCCACCGTGCCCCCAGTTCTGGCACCTGCCAGCCTAGGTTTATCATAAATTTGTAGCTTCTGTTGCCTAGTCCAGTCCCCATGTATCTCCCAGCTAAAATGCCTGGAATGTCTGGACCTGGGTGAGGCCACAGCAAGTTTGGAGCCCTTGGGGGTGACATTGGCATCCACCTCTACAAGTTTTGAAAGGTTTTGCCTCTCACCCTGGCATATAAGATATATGTGTCCATGTGCATTATGTATTATATATGGTGCAATGTATGTGCCACACACTTTTCAAGGTGATCAGCATGAATTATCTCATAAAATAGTCAAAACAAGCCAATGAGGTAAGTCCTATTATGGTCCCCATGCTTGAGACAAACTCAGTGAGGCTAAGGGAATTGCACAACTAAGTACTGACAGTTACACCTGACTCCAAAGACCTTGATCTTACTGTCTCACTAATTAACAGTTGTTCCTTGAAATCTAGCTTATTTATAAAATAAATAGCCAATGGACACACACTAGGACCTGGGATCCTAGGAGTTGGTTTAGTGCTGGTCAGTGGGGTTCAGTCCTGATCAGCCATGCCTAAGGGAATGGAGCATCATGGTTCTGAATCTCCAGTGGTGTGATCTACAGAGTCTCCCAGATTTACCTGTCACTTGATTTCTCCAAGAATTTCATCAATGGATAACTTCTGTGATTGGGGTGGAGACAGGTCAAAGAAGGGTTGGGGTACTGGCTCGGTTAAGTCAGTGCTTCCAAAAATTTGGATTTCACTGATCAGAAAATTTCACAAGCACAATGGAGACCTACATGGAGTTGACACAATTTATTCTGCAAAATTGAGTTATTAAAACATTAATCATCTACTTTCACCGTGAATTCTTAAAGAAAAATATTTTAACACCAAAATAATAATTTAGAAAACCTCAGCATAAATAAAAATTCTTTACACTGAAAAAAAAATTACTTTTAGGAAAATTGGTAATTTTCTTCTGGTTTCTTCTGTTCTCATAACAAACTTTGGCAAATTTTGTCATAGGTCTATAGCTTGTCATTTGTGAAATACTAATTTAGGTCATTTGCTCCTATTTACATCTATTTCCAGCAAGTAGAAAGAGAGAAAAGAAGCATTTATTCAACTGATGAAAGGGTAAACTGAAAAACAAGCATCAGCTGGGAAGGAAATGTAAACAAAACTTAAAGAAAATGTGAATTTTACACATTTGGGAATCTTAAAAACACAAATTGCTTTCCTAGGCCTTAATTCCCAGCTTTGGCTCTCTCTGGAATTACTTGGAGTATTTTAAAAGAAATGTGATATGCTGATTCCATACCTAGAGATACCTACTCAATTGGTCTTGTTTGGGGCCCAAGAATAGGTATGTTTTTGAGCTCCCAAGTGATTTTAAAGAATACCTAGAACAGAGCCACTGACCGGTGAAACTAATTTTTTTAAACCAGAAAACTGTACATAAAGAAAGGTATTGTAAGTATTCACCTTTAGCAATACATTTGAAAAAAAAAACAAAAATAAAGAGAAAACAATAAAAACTTGACTCTTCAGCAATATTATTCAAATATCTCACTTTGCCCTAAGAAACCAGGAGTCAAATAACTTAATTACCAGAGTCACATGGCTATATTAAAGCATTGATATCTGTGTAAAATATCTGCATAAACAATTTCCTTAAATTTCCTGTGCAACAAAAATTTAAAAATCATTACTCTAGGTCTAAATCAGGTGGTCCCAAGACCACACTTTGAAAAAACATGGCCCTTAATTTATGATACACTTTTAGCTTTTTTGTTTGTTTATGTGTAAACACCTAGCCAGTTGTGTTCACGAGAGTTGGAAGAAATGTCCTGCATTGACCACCATTTCTGAGCAGAGTTTTAGCTGAGTGAATCCCCTGCAGCGTGATGCCTTAGAAATCTCAGTTCCATTACATAAGGTAGCTAGTTCTTACTGATTAAGGAGATTAAAGGAAGAAAATGCCAACTTTTAATCTTTTCTAGATTTTTAGGCCCCTGTCACCCACAATTCTTCCTTTCCAGCCCCAGAGGCTTAACTGATATACAACTCTACTTCTAATTTCCCTGTGGCTTTAAAACTTATATAAGGACATGGTCTTTGAGTTTCAGTTCTCATTTCTTTGAGTTTCAGTTCTTTGTGGCTGCTGTTTTTCTACATGGAAAGTTAAAAATTTCCAAGGTTGTAAGGCTATTGCAGAAATCACTCTACGAAAAGTGAGAAAATATTATATTAGAAAGGCATCATTAAAATGAAAGAAAAGCCTAACCTTTTCCTATCTTTTTTAAAAAAATAGATTGTTG
Organism: Chaetophractus vellerosus; assembly: GCA_004027955.1. Taxonomy (NCBI): domain Eukaryota; kingdom Metazoa; phylum Chordata; class Mammalia; order Cingulata; family Chlamyphoridae; genus Chaetophractus; species Chaetophractus vellerosus. The sequence continues at coordinate 8,202 of PVKH010034378.1, forward strand.
AATTTGATATTTGGACATTTTGACAATTTTGCATCTATTTTTGGGAGGGATATTGTTCTGTACCTTTCTTGCATTGTGTAAAGTCTATCAGGTTTTGGTATTAGTGTTATGCTAGTTCCATAAAATGAGTTTAGAAGTGCTTCTTCTTCCTCTGGTTTTTTTGTTTGTTTGTTTGTTTTTTTGGTTGTTTGTTTATTTAGGTACCAGAGCCAGGGATTGAACCTGGGACCTCGTATGTGGGAAGCCCAGCTCAACCACTGAGCCGCATTGGCTTCCCTGAGTTGGTTTTTTCATTTGTTTTGCTTGTTGTTTGTCTTTGTTCCTCCAGGAGGCACTGGGAACCAAACCCGGGACCTCTCATGTGGGACATGGACATCCAACTGGTTGAGCCAGAGATCAGCATTTTCTTATTCTTTGAATTCACCAGGAAAACAATAAAGATCTGGAGTTTTCTTTTGGAGAAGAGTTTTACTTCCAAATTCACGTTTTCAATAAATACAGGGCTCTTCATATTTTTATTAAATGTCAATTTTGAAAAGTTGTGTATTTAATCACTTCATCTAGGTTATTAATATGATTGCCATAAAATTCTTCGTACTGATTTACCTTTTTAATTTCTGTAATATCTGTAGTGATAAATCCTCTTTCATTGTTGACATAGTTGCTTTGTTCATTCTTTTTTCTTGGTAGTATAGATAAGTTTCATTAATTTAGCCATTCTTTTCAAAAAACCTTTGGCTATGTTATTTTTTTCTACTTTATGTCTACTGTGTAGCTGATTTCTCTTCTTCTATTCTTCATCTACCTTCTACTTACTTTAGCTTACTTTGCTCCTCTTTTCTAGTTTCTATAGGAGTAACCTTAGATTATTGATTTTAGAGGTTTCTTTGTTTCTAAAATAAGCATTTCTACTTATTTCCTCTAAGCACTGTTTTAGCTGCATCCCACAAATTTTGATATGTTTATTTCGGATTTTTATTGTCTGTAATATTATATTGTGGTTTGTTGTTTGATCCATGCATTATTTTAAAAATGTGTTGCTTAATTTACAAAAGATAGATTTTCTTAAATATCTTATTTTTAATTTATTTCTTTTATGGTCATAGAAAATAATCTCTATGATTACATATCTTTTACATATATTTGGTCTTATTTTAGGGCTAACATATAGCCCATTTTGGTGAAATTATGTGTGTTTGAAAAGAATGGTATTTTTAAGTTGTTGAGTATAGTGCTCCAGAAATATTTATTAGGTCAAGATGGCTGAGAGTATTGTCCATATCATCCTGTCTTTACTAGTTTTTTTCTCTAGTCTTTCTATCAAGTGTTGACGGAAGAGTTTAAATCTACTATGCTTGTTGAAGTTTAATTTATTTCTTCCCAATTCTGCCACAGTTTTCTCGATTTTTTTTGAGGTTCTGGTGTTAAATATAAAGATATTTATGATGACTAAGTCTTCCTAATGAACTGACCCTTTGTCATTATGAAATATCCATCTTTGCCTCAATACTTCTTGTCCTGATGTCTATTTTATCTAATATTTAAAAAGGTCACTCCAAATTTCTTAGGCCAAATACTTGCAATAGTGTATTCTTTGTCATCTATTTATTTTTAACACATATGCTGTTTCTTCATATTTAAAATGTGTCCCTTGTTTATAACATGTAATTGAGTTTTGCTTTTTGATCCATTCTGATAATATCTGACTTTTAATTAGAATATTTATTCCATTGATATTTACATAGTTATTGGTATGAGTCTATTAAGGTCTACCAGTTTATCATTTGTTTTCTTTTCCCCTTTGCTTTTTCTGTCGTTCCTCTGATCCCCACCTTCCTGACTTCTTCTAGATTATTTGAATAATTTGTAAAGTTCTAGATTAATCTACCTTTTGGATTATTGACTATACTTCTTTGCATTATATTTTTAGAGATTGTTACTGTTTCCTTATGTACTTCTAGTTGATATTGTACCACTTTACATAAAAGATAGGAACATATAGAAGTGTTTACCCACACCCACATTTCTTTGTGCTATAGTTTGCAATTCTTTTGCCTTTAATGAAGTTCTTGGGGTCTGCTCTCTCACAAGCCAGAGATTGGGGCAGTTTACACAAAACCTGGGATGCCTTTTCTCTGGCTCTTTCCTTTATAGGATTCTCTACTCATTTCCTGGTATATCTGGATAAACTAGGATGTATCTTCTAGTCACTCAGAACTGTAGCCATTCTGTGCCATATTTCAACTGTGACCCACTCAGGGGGTAATATTGAGCTGATAACTAAATAATAGAGATACAGCCATGCAAAAGCCCAGGGGAAGAACAAACAACAAATCAAGGAGCACATGCAAAAGGCATAATCAAACAATTGGTGGGCAATTGTTTAAGAAAACAAAGAACCCCACTGTGTCTGAATCATAGCTATGCAAAAGTGTCAGTAAAAAAATTATATACAGGCACACACACAGTTAAAAGATTATAAAGGAAACATAAAATATCTCTTGTTGGCGGTCAATGACAGATCATTTTTATTTCTTTTTCAAATATATTCTTGATGTCTAAGCATTTCACTTTAGGTTCAAAAATAATTAAAAGTGAGAAAGCCAATTGACTCTGAATGAATGAATGAATGGCAAATTTCTAGAAAATGAAGAATAGATAATGGAATAAAATATTTATAGAGAAATAAACTCAATAGAATATACATCCATATGTCTATTTGATGTAAAATCAGTCTTTCCCCAAATGGAGTTTTAGGTTGCCACTCTGTACTGATAATTTTTCCTGGAATCTACGAGATTCAATTCAGGACTCCTTGGAGATCAACGTTGTATCATGGCATTCCTATATTAGTATTCTGAATGATGTGAATCCAGCTGAATTTAAGCTATTTAATCTCAAATTTTAATTTTATAAGCCCAAAATACAGAAGACATCTATTTGATATGTACATCAGTATCTCCACCCAATCCATGGGGTATCCTATGTATCTTCTTTATTTTGTTCTTTCTTTGAGACCAGCATTTCATCTCTTGTACCTCTTTCTCAAGGCTAAAATTTCTCCCATGTTATTCCAGGAATATACTTAGTATTGAGGTTCATTTTTGAGAGTAAACTTATTGGCCTAGCCATTTCTGAGCAATGAGGATGGGAAGTAGAACACCACCTAAATTCTTTTATTTTTTATTTATTTTTATTTTTTTTAAAGATTTATTTATTTTATTACATATCTCCCCTTCCCCCCGCTGCGGGGACGCGCCGAGAATGGTCACTGCGCAGGCGCGGTTTTCCCCACTTGTGGGCGGTCTCTGCGTCCGTTCACGGCCAGCACTTGCTTCAGTTCGCGGGTGGCTGGCTGCGCTCCATCCGCGGGCGACCTGCCCTGCCCGTGGCGGCTCTTGCCCTGCCCGTGGCAGCTTCTTGCCCTGCCCCTGGCAGCTTCTTGCCCTGCCCACGGTGGCTCCGGCCCTGCCCATGGCGGCTCCGGCCCGCCCATGGCGGCTTGCCATTCTTAAGGCGGTCTGCCCGCTAAGAGAGGTCCCCGGGAATCGAACCCAGGGCCTCCCATGTGGTATGCCGACGCCCTATCCACTGGGCTATGGAGCCGGCCCCCTAAATTCTTTTAATATAGTGGATCTGGAGTACTGAGAGAGCCAAGAAATTTATAGCAAGGTCTA
>PVKH010034379.1:0-11879 GCA_004027955.1 Chaetophractus vellerosus
CGGTCTGCCCGCTAGGAGAGGTCCCCGGGAATCGAACCCTGGGCCTCCCATGTGGTATGCCGGTGCCCTATCCACTGGGCTATCGAGCCGGCCCCTAAACAAATATATTTTTAAATAATAAAACTCTCCTGGAGTTTGTAGACATGTGAAGATATCAGAAATCCATTCTAAAATCATAGTCAACTGTATGTTCAAATTAATGTGTAATTTGGCCCCTATTCTTTTTGCTATACATGTGTGTTTAGTAAGGTCTAGCAGGGTTAGAATCATAAGATTTGGGAATGAAAAGTGTCCTCAAGGAGTATATTTGGTATCAAGTGTAAAGTATCATCCCACTTTTTTTCTGTTTTTTTTTTTGTTTTGCTTTATTATTATTATTTTTTTGCACAGCCTAAACAGGTGTCATTGTATCTTGGGAATTGGGAAACATTCATTTTATGCTTAGATGGGATGTGGCAAGCAATTGGTGCCTTCAATCTGGTGATCTGAAAAGATGGGCATCATACCAGGAATAATCACCATGTTTACACTGGTTATGTACATCATGACATTAAGCAATTGTTGCTCCTAAATAGACCGGAGAAGAGAAACAAAAATTCTAATGAGTATCATTTTTGAAGTGGTTTCAATCTCTGAGTAAAATATTACAATTATTATTTGCCTGCAAAGCTTCCGATTACACAGGAATTCTTCAATAACAATTTCTCTCTTCTAGAAATTTGTTCTTCATTCTTGAAATAGAAGCACAGCTCCACCTTCAACACAATGATGAAAGATGAGAGCATGCAGCCCAATCTATTTCTATGAATGAGTTGGTTTGATTTCCTTTTGGCAACTGAAAACTCAAAGCATTAGGAATAAATGTGTTCATTCAACAAAAATGTGTCTCACTTGGTTGAATAATGCTCTGACCCAAGCAAAAGAGTCTTAGAAAAATGGAAAGATTTGCAAGGAAGTGAATGAGGTATTCACATTTTAATGGAAATAAAAACACTCAATGGAATTTTTATGAACCTATTTAGATATCTCATCTAAAATATAAGGATGAAATGTAGGTCTTTCTTCTTGGCTCAATAATTACAGTTGCTCAACAATTATAGTTATTCAGTCATTCACTAGTCCCAAGTCCAACCGTATATAATTATCTACCCTCTAGTCTTAGTACTTGCATGTCAGTTAGGATTTTGTTGGTTATAATCAACAGAAACCAACAGTGAATATCCACAACAGATAATAAATTTATTAGAAGGTATTCATGCAGCACACAGATTCAAATATAATGCTAGTAAGCCAGATATAGAAAAAGACAAGAATCAGGGAAATTCTGTTTATTAGTCAAATTCACAAAGGAAGGTGTCTGTTTGGCTTAATTTGGAACACTATTCTAAGGGAAGGCAGAGTTCTTCCATTGAAAATCCCAATAAAACTGCATAGTATAGAGGAAATACTTCAAAAGAAAAAGGGGGTGCTGTCACCAAATTTGGGGGTTGGAGAATAAAACCAGTATGTGCTACATTGCTCTTCAAATTTCAGCACGGGACAATTCAAGATTGAGAAGGCAATTGCAATTGAGGCCAAGGATATCAGTACAGGCTTTTGTCCACGCCTCCCTAATTGTGTCCGTCTGACTCTGGCCTTATTTTATCATTGATATATTTTCAGGACTTCTGATTTGAAACCCAGCCTGCACCTGGGGACACTTGCTGTTTTGCACTTTGGTACCACAATAAGGAAATCAAACAAACCTCCCAGAGAACCTCCTGGCAAGAGCCAGGCTAAACATTTATATGAAGTTTTTTTATTTTATTGTTTTATATAAAACTTAACTACTTACTCTCAATAGCTTCTGGACATTGTTACACATCAGTCTGTAAGTTTATCATGAAACAAACAGTATTAAACAAGGAAAAATTAGTTTTATAAAACCCAGAAGTGAATAACCAATTGATTATTTTCAGATTCACAAAGTTTTAATTAAATTTGATGTAAAGATAAAGGTTTCAGGGAAATTTTATTTATTTGCTAAGAACTCCTAATTTTTTTCTCAAGCCCGATGTGCCACAACAGACACTATGATCAATGAAAATTTTATTATGCGCTTAGTAGGCCTAAATGAAATCCTTACCATCATCATCATCATCATCATCATCATCATCATCATCATTGATGGCTAAAATTTTCTGAGGTTTTAGTATATCCTAAGCCTAGGATATACTAGTTCCTAGTCACTGGAGAGAAGAATGGCCCTAACTCTATGTTATATATAAGGACACCATGGAATAAAATGGTTAAATCCCAGAAATAATTTATCTAGGAAGTGCTTATAACTGGACATTAAAGCAGGATTCTTGGACTTGAGTTTTTACCCCTATTCCATAATTCAAAAACAACCAGACAGCTTTGAATGTTATGTAAGAGAAAGTGAATCTAATTTATTCCCATCAAGTGGCTCAAATTTAATTCAGCTAATTTACTTACAGATGGTGTCTATAAAAGTTTAAATGAAAGGGGAAATATTTTAGTATTGGAGGGTCAAAAGTACCTAGAATATTCAAATTCTGCATAATAATTATAATTTATATTAACTCTAACCAATACAGCTAATAGATTTTTTCAACTGCCATTAATCAGGTCTTACTAGGAAGTAAGCACCTAACTAGAGACATATTTATTGAGCACACACTATGTTTGTAATAAATACACAAATGTGCCTCTTTCCTTACTTTCCTTCCCTTCCAATAGAGTTACTGTCTGTCCTTCTGTCAAGGGTTTCACAACATCAACCCTTGCTTTGGATTGAAAAAATGTTTGCCGGGGGCAGGAGTTGGGTGCTGCCCTGTGCATTGTCAGATGTTTAGCAGCATCTTTGGCCTCATACAGTAGATTCTGGTAGCACACTTTCCCCCAGGTGTGACAACAAAAATTTTCTCCAGAATTTCCCAAATATCCCCAGGAACAGTTAGAGGCAAAGTTATTTCCATATAAGAGCCCATTTCTTATACCCATACTCTGCCACCTTTGCAAGAATCTTATCCTCTCTATAAACTCCTTTCTCTCCAGAATCTTTAAACTCTGTCTTTTAAATAGATTTGTTCCATTGACTTTACAAATACAAGATAAATAGATGAATACCCCATTTAAGAATAACAATTTAAAATTCACCTGACCCCTCATGTCCCTCTTAACAGCTGCTCTGTTCTTCCTCTCCTCTTCACAGCCAAGCTCCTTAGAAGAGCCATCTATATGCTGTTGTCCATTTACTCACTTCCCTCTTACTCCTCTGATCACCCCAAATTATCTTCTACCACTTTACTCCACTGAAATAGCTCTTGCTAAACTCACCAAGACCACCATTTAATAAATTCCATGGACATCATGGGCATTTTCAGTTCTCACATCACTTGATTTCTCAGCTAAACTTGACTTCATTGTTCCTGAATCCCTCTCTTTCCTTCGTTTCCATGCACAACAATCTCCTGATTATCCTCCTTCTTCTCTAGATGTCTCTCTCTCTCTCTCTCTCTCTCTCTCTCTCTCTCTCTCTCCCCCTTTCTCTCTCTCTTCTTGCAGGCACTTTCTTCTTCTCTACTTGGGTATGAAATGATGGAGTTTCTTGAAGTTAATTCCTAATTATTCTCCTATTACTCAAGAATATCTGCCTCAATGAACTCACTTATCCCATACCTTTGAAAACAACATATAAGGTGATGCCTCCCAAAACCCCTGTCCCTTCCCACACCTTTGTTCTGAGCACCAGAAATGTGTCAAACTAACCATTTTATATTTCCCCTTCAAGATTCTAGAGCACCTCAAACTCCACATGCCCAAAATAACATTTATGATCTTCCCACCCCCAAAACTATCTCTTAATCCATTTCCCTATCGCAGTAATTGGATCTTCAATTCACCTTGTTATGCAAGTGAGAAATCTAAGTGTCATTGTTGAAAGGGCTACTTTCTTATACTTCCACATCAATTCTTCACAAAGTCATGTAAATTTTGCTCCCTAATTATCTCTCAATTCTCTCCACTCTTTACATTTTCCTCAATTCTATCCTAGTCCAAGCTACCTTCTTGTCATGCTCATATTACGACAATAGTTTCCCAGTAGGTCTATTTGAATTCACTCTGGCCTGCTCCATCAGGTAACTCAGAGTGAAGCTACTGTTGATACATTTAAAATGGAGGCCATGGTTCTCACTATTCCATACTCCCTTAAAAACTTTAAATGATTCCCCAATGCCCTCAAAATAAAGACAAATGCTCTAAAATAGCAGTGGATTCCTTCTACCCAATCTCATCTTTACTATCTCCACTCCAGCCAGACTTGCCTTCGTTTGATCCGTCATACCCTATAAATACCTGAAACATATACTCTTTCTCTCCTTATCTATTTAAATTCTACTTATTCCTCAGCTCTCAACTCTAGCATCATTTCCTCAGGGAAGCCTTCCTGAACTTCCATGATTGGGTCAACCCTATAACTGAGGTTTTTGTGGCACTATGAACTTTTCCTTCAGAACATTTATCACTTGCAATTTCATATTTGTTCATCTAATTATTTGACTGCCTGATTTACCTCCGTTTGGGCAGGAAACTTGTATATTTTTGTTTACCACTGTAGGTTCAACATAATCCAGACTTTAAAAAAAAAACACTTCTTAAAAAAATAAATCAATTAATATGTGCCAGTAACTCTGCTGACTGCTTTACAGTTATTATATATTTAATCCTCTAACCCACACTTTAGGATAGGTACTATTACCTCTTATAGGAGAATTGAGGCTCAGAGAGCTGAAATAACAGAATTGGGTTCACACAGATATAAAACCTCAAACACAGAGTTACGTAAAGCACATTTGTAAACCCTAGGTTTATTGCTTTTCATAAACATGCTCTAACCACATGGTTTATGCAAGGTGGCATCAGTCTTGCCTGGGGTCACTTATCTTTTTTTTTTTTACATAATGCCATAACCAAATCTCATAATGCCAAGTTAAAAATATTTGAGAATGTTCAAAGAAAAAGGAAAAAAAAATTAAAATGATCTGACCTTGATCTTAATCTATAACCTGTGCAAATCACTTGCCAATTGTCAATTATTGTGAATCACTTTTTTTACTAACTAAAATTTTATCATAAATTATGACCCAGGGGATTAAATGTCCAGCCCTGAGGAACAACATTTTAGGTAAATTCTAGAGAATCGTATTGCTGCAATTAATATATTAAGTGAACATATTCAAACACTAGCTTCCTTTGTGCTTGTAGGATCAAGCCATTAATCATTATAAAAACCTGTGAGAATGTGGGAAGATAAACAATTTGATTTGTCCTGGGCAAAAGTCTTAAAAGACAGAATTGAGCTTAGTCTATATACTGTCTGAATATTAAAATGTGAAATATATAAGGCTGATAGCAGTTGCCATCTTTTATTTCCTGGAAAAACAATTAAAATATATTAGATATAGATATTTAATAAAATTATATTATATATTACTTCCAGTTTATATTATTAGCTAGTCACCATATAAAGCACGATAGCAAATTCCTCATCTCTTCATCAAGCTACACACCAGTGCAATCTATAATAATAATAGCTACAGAAAGAAAACAACCAAAACATATATCCCTTATTATGAACCAGGCACTATTCTAAGCACTTAACTTATATTCAATCATTTCATCCTCACCACTGCCCTAAGAGGTAGATATTACTGTTAGGTCTTCTGCACAATGAAGGAACTGAGGCACACAGCGGTTAAGTGGTCTGTGCAAGGTCACACAGCTATTAAGAGTCAGAGGCAGGATTCAAATCCAGACAAGCTGGTTCCAGGTTCACACTTTAGACCACCACACCATGTTATGAGATTTGAAATAGCTCAAAATATATACACCAAGGTTTTCATTCAACTGGCCTTTCTTCTACTTGGTAACCTCCTTAAAAATTAAAATAATATTAAAAAGTGTACAACTGTTACCATCTGGGAAGCATCTAACATTTTCTGTGAAATGGGTGTGACAGCAATGATGCTCCTTCCTCTAGAACTTGGACGGTCCACTAAATGTGAAAGAGAGCTCATCAGGGCAGAGAAAGGCAGAGTCATGCTAAAGATGTAAAATGCTCTTGATGCTACAAAACTGGATGCTACAAAAAAGGCCTTACGATATTTAAAGAAAAAGAGGCCATTAGTTGGAAAGGAAGAGGGAATTCACAAAGGCCTCCTTTTGCTGTGAACAACTACCAGCATCGCCAGGCCTGAGCTGCAAAGGCAGCCCTTTGCGTCACTAACTTGATTGCTTCTCACAGCAACCAGATTTGAAATAAATATTATCACCTGCAATTTACAAATGAGCCAACTGAGGCTCAAGAACACAGAGCTAGACATCCTGAGTGCAGGAAATTGAGTCCAAGTTGGTTTAAATTTCGTGATCATAGAAAAACAATTCTTATTGGTAAAAAAAAATGAAAAGAACAAAAATTACTGATGCAAATATCGGCCAGGTCTTTCCAGGTACTGTCCAATGCAGAGACTGCCTTGCAAAGCAAAGATAGGAAAATCTAGGAGAAAAAACTTTGGGAACTCAAGAGAAAGGATGTGGCCTTATTTATACAAGGCCCCTTTTTGCCTGCTCTGCTTTTTGCTTCTGTTCTGCTTTGAGAATTTCGCATTGACTTTAAATGAGAAGCTGTGCTCTAGCAAAAGTATTTCGGTCCAGTCTTTAGGTAGATTAATTTTTAAGCCTTCACAGCTCGTTCTCCAAACACTGCTCTCCAGCATTATCTGAGGAAGTTAATAAGTGAAGGCCCTGGACGTACAGCCAGTATTTGGGAGTGTTATTGATAAAAACTGGAATAGATGATTAAGTTCAAATAAAAGTAGAATTGAAAGGAGGTTACCCTTTCTTCTCCCTACTTGCCTGAAAATAAGTACTTTCTTCATGCATTCATAATGTTGCACCAGAGACCATGGTTTGGATGTACACAGAGTAGAAGTGACTGAATACTGTCTAAAGACCCCTTAAAGTGGCAGAGTTCCTAGCATAAGACTCCATGAAGAATGCCTCTCAGGATTTGCTGCACCATATGCTGCTTCCTCAGAGACATCTGTAGTGATAAGATAACTTCCTATGAAAAATTAAATTTCCAAAAACCTATAGAAATCCAGAAAGAATAAAGTTTTCTGGTAATGAGAAAGAAAACATTTTACATAATATTGGGGGACATTTTTAAGAAGTGTCTTTTTCTGCAGATGGATCTGCTGCATAGCAAAGCTGAGGCTCAGTGATTAGACACATACTAAGACGTTAATAAACATTCATTATGATATGGAATGCGGCATGATTGATAAAAGCTTGAGCAAAAAGACATATGACTTGAGTATGCAGGCCACAGTTCACAGCCCAATTCTAAATATGCCAAATAAAAAACTTAATAGGGTTCCTAGGTAGCTTACAAGAGCATCTAAGTATCTGAATGTGTTCTATAGAAGATAAAGCATATAGAATTATGCTCTACTATTACTATTAAAAAACAAAGACCCACTCTTTTATAGTAGGGATATAAGTTAAGCTAAAATTCTCCAAAAATAGATCCAAAAATGTAATGGTGCAAACACAAAAATTCATTATCTTTTGCTCTGCAAAGCAGGTGATATTGGGAGGTGACTTTTCTCTGCACAGTGCTATGGGATCTGCATTTCTTTAATTCTGCCTTTCCTAAGACTTTGTCAGTTCCTATATCTGGCCAGATAAATGATAACCAGCACACAGACTTTTAAAAAGCCATAACCCAGAAGAGGCATACAGCAATTTCACTCATGTTTCATTAATGAGAATTAGGTACATGACCACATACGACTGGGAATGGGGATGGGAACTGCAGTTTCTGGCTTGGCAGCTACCTTTCAACTATACCTCTATTATTATAAAAAGAAGAGAATAGGTTTAAGTAGCTGCCTGGTCATCCCCACCACAGGAAATCAACACGAATACAAACAAATTCAGCTCAGCTGACAACAGAATTTCAAAAGTAGAAATTAACAGTTTAGGTTCCAAAGGCCAATCATTCAAAATCAATGTAACTATATCAGGAAAAGAGCAAACACCATTTTAAATTAGAAGGAATCAAATTGTTTGCATAGCCTAATACAGGAGAACTGAAAATTCAATCTTGTGTTAGTGGTCAATAGTTATGCTATTTTATACCATTCCAATTCATAGAGGAGGCGGTCTCTTACAGGAAAGTCAGAAAGACCTGGCTTAAATTAAGACTGTGCACTTCTCGCTGGGAGAGACAGTTGAGCTTTCTGATTCTCAATTTCCTTCGTCTTTAAAATAGAGTGAATACCATCTGCTCATGTGACATTTCAATAATGAAATAATATGTACAAATGACATATCTGAGTTTATGATGCAAAATAAACATTAGGTAAGCAGTAGCCATTATCATTATTCCTCTTTGTCATATTTTTAATTTCAGAGGTCATCTAAACTACCTAAAACCAAGTTCATTATCTTCCCCTACAACTCATTTCAAGTCTTTTAAATGAAGGATGCCACCAGTATTAGAAAAATAATTTCATCTTGGTGGGATCAAAGCTTTGATCCCAGCTTTGATTTCTCCCTTATCCATAATCCATCTGTATAAATACAATCATGTGTCTATTCAATTTTCCATCTCCTAATTCACATATTCATTATGTTTTCTATAGACCACCATAACATCACTGTGAACATCCCTCCATACTTTTCCTGCTTCAAGCCTGATTATCCACTAGTGGCAAGCCAATTTGAAAGGCAGTAAAGGAAAACTAGTTAAAAGTGTATACAATCTGTTTTAATCTGAACTCGCCAAATCAAAATTTTAAAATCATGTGTCTTTGCTAGATGCATGGAATTTAGATCAGGACTTAAATCCAGACCATAGCCTTGGATTTCAACAAATCACAATAGACATTCCGAAGAACAAGGTATTAATCAGACTTACATTTTAAAGTGTGGGTCATTCAGATTCAAACATATAAAGTAGTTTTACATCTTTACCTCTTACCAACAAAGATGAAAAGATCACTTCTCATACTTCTCATATAAGGCAAATCTTCTGTATATTCAAACAACATAAATCTTATTTCTAAGTACCTATGAGTGTTAACATTTCCTTTGTCATTGAATATCCAAGTCCATTTGTTCTATCAACCCCCACCACCCCTTCCTGAAAGCTCATCCAGACCTAAGTACTTCTCACATGAATTACCTTTATCACCTAATCTGGCTTTAGGTTGCCTATATTTCCTAAAGCATGTTGATTTATTTATCAATTAGGCATTATTTGAATATATTATCTGGGTTGGCATCTAATATTATAGCTGAAGGAAACACATTTTCTCACAATATTTTCTTTTTCAGTGCATAATCTGAGTCATTTTCCTATTAAATTTGGAAAGTTTCATAATAGATAGGAAAGAGCATGGGCTTTAGAAGCAAATAGACCTGGCTTTAACTCTGATTCTCTATCTTATTTCCCTGTGTTAACTTAGGAAAGTTACTTAATTTTAAGTCATAATTTCCTTAAAATGGAGATATGTCACACCCTTAAAATTACTATGAAGTGTGGATAAGCTAGATTAAGTTCCATGCAGTCAAATACAAAGTCTTGATCATTCAGTTGTTCATTTTTTATACCCAGTGCCTACCAGAGTGCTCTGCACATAGTAGGTACCCAATAAGGTATAGATATTATTAATAATAGGATATTATAAAACATAACTGGAGAAATATTACAACTCTTAAATGTAAGAGAAACACATAGATGCCAAGGATAGTAGAATTTATTAAGAAAGCCTATAGATGAGCTGAGCAAATAACAAAATTATCAAGCTAAAGACCAATCAACAGCTAGTCAGCAACCTTTAAAAAAAGAACTCAGGTGCAGAATTCAGGGCTAGTATATGACCAAATTACTTACCCCAAATCTGAAATGTCCTAAGGAATATATCTTAAGGAAAAGAAAGAGACAAAAAGTGAAATCTAAACCTATTAAGTTCAAAATCAGAAAAAAAAGTGAATCTCTAACACCCCCAATTTGATGATTGTAGAGGTCGGTAAGGATGTGATTCTAAATGGAAAACTAAAGATATCAGATTACCTTGACCAGGTTTCTGTTGCTAAGTAGACTTTACAGATATGTACAAGGGCATTGTATGATTGCTATACTAAAAGTAGGACAATGTTAATAAAATCCTCTTTAAGCACATATGCGTTGAGGTCATCGAATGAGGCAAAGGCCTGACAGCACCTTTCGCTTATCTTTTCATTAATCCTTGACTAACTTGTTCTATTCACATGCAGTAGCTATGTAGTAAGCATCTCATTGTTAAAAATATAAAATGGTCTTTTTCACTCCTATTATTTTCTTTGGGATTGCATGCTCCCATAAAACTCTAAGGCATATTTTCATTTTTACTACATGACATGACATTCAGTTTTACTGACTTAGGCCAACTCACTCAAATTATAAACTGTGATTCCAAGTCACAAATGCAAACTAGGTCTAGTTGTGTTTTTGCATTTAAAAATACAGGGGAATGGGGCCGGCTAGATAGCTCAGTGGATAAGAGCGCCAGTGTACCACATGGGAGGCCCCGGGTTCGGTTCCCGGGGACCTCTCCGAGCGGGCAGACGGCCTTGAGAAAGGCAAGCCGCCATGGGCGGGGCAAAGCCACCGTGGGCAAGGCAAAAAGCCGCCACGGGCAGGGCGGGGCCCCCACGGGCATGGCAAAGTCACCCGTGAAACACGGAGCTGCCGCCTGCGAAGTGCGGAAGCCGAGCAGCCCGCAAAAAACATGGAGGACTGCTGCCCGCAAAACACGGAGCGGAGCCGCCCGTGAAAAACGGAATGGAGCCACCCACGAACTGAGCGAGCTGCCGCCGCGGAGGGCTGACTCGGCGCGTCGCCGCAAAAGACGGGGGGAGACAAGAAGCAGACATAGAAAAAACACAGAAGAATGGACACACGGCAAGAGCAAGCAGAAAGGGGGGGGGATATGTAACAACAACAACAAAAAAAAAAATACAGGGGAAAAATGGCAATTGAAACAACCACTTTTTGGTGCCTTCTGGAGCTTTGTTTTTAGTCAATGTCACAAACTGAGCCACAGATTCAAAACAGCTTCTCTAAAACCACACGATCAATGGCTTACCATGGAGAGATACTCTGGTTCGTTGACCCAGTAGGTTTTGCATTATAATTAGTTATTTTTAGTACGTCGGCTAATTCTACTTTCTTTTCACAGAGAAAGGCAGCCTAGCAGGTCTGTTTCTTCTTGTGTCTGCACTGCTCAGACTATCAAACAGAACAGCAAAAATTAGAGATGGAAAAAAGAGAGTATAAGAGGCATGTAAGGAGGCAAAGGCATGATTACTTGGATTGTTCTTCTTCTCTACATGCTCTGACCCTTTGTACTGCTGAAATATGGCACAAGCATCATAGAAACATGTTAGATGGTTTAGGACCTTGTAAGACATATGCTGATAGGCAGGCCCTGCAAGGCCAGCCCCCATGGTGCCAAATCATAGTGCTCAGATCCACAGTGGTGGGCCAGATTCTAGCAAATCCTAGCAATAGTTCCAGGCTCTTCAGTAATGCAAGAAGAGTTGGGGGCCGGCTCGATAGCCCAGTGGATAGGGCACCGGCATACCACATGGGAGGCCCCAGGTTCGGTTCCCGGGGACCTCTCCTAGCGGGCAGACCGCCTTGAGAATGGCAAGCTGCCGTGGGCAGGCCAGAGCCGCCGTGGGCAGGGCAAAAAAATGCCACGGACAGGGCAAAAGCCGCCACGGGCAGGGCAGGTCGCCCACGAATGGAGTGCAGCCAGCCA
>PVKH010034381.1:0-11877 GCA_004027955.1 Chaetophractus vellerosus
GTAGCATCTCTGTTCAAAGATCTAATTTGACACCTTTTGAGAGGCGACAGTATCTAAGGAGGTGAGGGTAATCCTGAGAAGAAGGGGGTGACCCAGGGTCGGGCAGGTGTGCTCCTCTGCAGGAAAGTGGCCCCCAGAGGAGACGGCATGGATATTGTCCTGAGTAGTGTGAGTACAGAGGGAAATGAACCCCCACTAGGAAATCATAAACCATATGTGATGTCATAGCTCTCTCAAATGGGAAGTGGCCACCTCCTACAAAACATGTCCTTGAATCAGTGCTCTGGGAAAGTGAGGAGGATGGCCAGGTGCCGTGGATGCAGAAACAGAGGTTCCTATTGGTTGAGAAGGCAATACTTGCATAGAACCACACAACAGTCCTGCTTATATCTCAGCTTGGGCTATTGGGTTTACAGCAATATTCCCTGGGCCCTGTTCAGGGAATTTTGCTTGTACAGTATTAAGTTGTTAAAAGAAAATGGGCTTTTCTATTTATTATTTAATGAAATAATGAAAATACAAACTCTTTGGTAATGGCGGCCAGAGGTGGAGGGCGGGGGGAGAATGGGTTTTTGTGTGTGTTTGTTTTGTTTTTGTGGAAATAAATAAGGCTAAATGGAAGAATCATTCTCTGTCCTCTTCCCCAAATGCATTTATCCATCAGCCACAGTTCCTGGGAGAGTCATGGCAACAGGATTCCTCCAGATTCAAATCTACGCATGGATACTTGAAATAATTGGGAGAGTGGCTTTCAGCTACCAGTGAATGAGAAGTGGCAGTCAAGGAAACACAGCCATTCAGTTTACTCCCAAATCAAGGAAGCGGTTGGCTTTTTCATTTACTATTTTAGTGTCTTGGGGTGGGGGATGGGGGACAGGTAAAAACTCCACAGTGATTTGCAGTCAAATTTCCACTGCACCTCTAGAAATACAATGGTGTAAGGTGCGCCGGTGAGGGGGAGCAAAGTTTAGAATATGATGATCCGGTTAGGAAGGTTTTAAGGCTGAATGAAGGGAGGAATGGGTGGGGGTGGGGGAGGAACTGGGGACGGAGCAATGGATTTTGAGTTCTGGTCTGTTCAACTCAATTTCCACAACTGGAGCACTCTCCTCCCCCACTAGAAAAATCCTTACCCGAACTGGGCTATGGCTACTTTACACAGATAATGCAGCCACTGGATACTAGGAACCACTAGGTGGCATTTGTGATTTATTACTTCCAAAACTGAGATTTTAAAATCTCTCCGCTCATCCTTTGCTTAGGCTGAACAAGACGTTTAACATTCCAAAGCATTTCATTCAAGAAATGCATAGTTGATTTTCTTTATCCAGCTCAGAGGTGGTGGGAGTGCGGGTGACTGGCTCGGAAAGTTGCATTTCATCTACATTCTTCTGCAGGTCCTCTCTGACCTTACACCGTCAGCTCACATAAGGAATTACTTGTCTACAATTAAGCTGTAAATAATGCAATCATTCCATTCTTGTCCCATCACTCCAGTCCCAACCACAACAAATAGTGCTAATCACATACTTATTCAAGTGTGTAATTATTCACAGTTAAACTTCTGTCACTTTCACCCTGTTTGGAAACAGCAGAACACAACCTGTAATTAGCAAATGTGGCTCCAGGCACTTTTGCTTGGGAGTATGCCAGGGATTCAGCACCTAGGAGCCACTTTGATCTGGAAGCTGGCAAGGAGCCTCACCCTGAGGCCACAAGCTATGGCACTCTGCACGTCACCTAGATCAATGAATATGTCAAAGGCATCTATCCCAAATCACAGGTTACTTCCTTCTCTCACTGTGGTTTCTGCCTTTAGTATGTATTTCATAGACTCTCCTTTTCTTTTTGAACCCTTTGACTTCAGTTTAAAGGGTTACCAATAAGGTCTCTAAGCCCCTGTGTTTTCAACTCAGGTTAAAAATGAAAGACCCAGAAGTTCTGCTTGATGGTTCCTGTTCTTTCTTAACTTGGCTGTTTCCTTGAACGCAAGCACAGTGGAGGAAGGAATACCTTTGCTCTCTCACGTGGACCACAAGGAAATGGAAACCAAAGCCTTTTGTCCAATCCCTATGTAGACAATTTCCCTCTGCCCCCAAACCCCAGCTGAGCTGCCCAGCATATGAACACCCTGGTTACGTTTCTGAGCAAATCCATTACTGCCTATCAGAGGAACAACCTGGAGCACAAACCGTTCCCTGAGAGAGGTAATAGTGTTCTCTGAGGCAGAAAACAGAACTTGGTAGCCAGCATCTTTCCCCACAAGGAAGTCCTATGCCTTGAGGTATGAAGTAGTGCTTTGATCAAGAACATTGGGCCCATAGAAAGGAATGGTGAGGCATAAAGGCATAGTATGCACATCCGTGAATTAGACTTTTGTTTACACGTTGTATTGACTGATAATTTGCTTCGTTGAGGAGAGAAAGGTTATTCTACCTTCATTAAGACTTTCAACGGCAATTACCTAATAAAAACAATATCTAGCCTGGTTTAACATCTTCTCCTCCTGACATATCCAATTAAGACAGGGGTTTTACTTCAACCAAAACATGAATACTTTTCACAGTACAAGGGAAAAAACAGAACTGCAGCTCAATCCTCTGCACATAAACATTCGTCAGCCTTTGATTCTAATCATAACAAAGTCAGTTTTTTCAATAATGTTTTGAGATTTCAAAGGAAAGTACAGCGATGTACGATTCTCTGTCAGAAAAGATTGGCCTTACCATATAAAGCTGGTGAGAGTAGAAGGTGAAGCATGAGCAGTACAGGGATGCTGTCTGGCCATCTAATTTGACCAAATGAGCCAAACGAGCCCTGGCAACCAGGGAGATGACAGATGTATGAGCCAGATTGCCACGATGTTTTTATTTTATACATATATATATTTAACATAAAATACCATGACTGCTTCTATGTGAGCAGAGTGGAACAGTACTGAGCAGTTATCTGGAGATTTTGATTAATATAGACTGACAAGCAATCTGGAGGATTAGTTAAAAAATAAACCAAAAAGGACTTCTATTTTCTCCAACAGGAAGGGTCACTAACAGAGCTTTGCTAATAGTAATACTGATGATATTTAAAGTGCCTCTTAATTTAGCCCATGCAAACAAGACTCTCATTGTTATTCTTGCAAAAACAAATTTTTAAAAAATACTAATGTCCATTCCACTAACATAGTAATAAGATGATAAAATACCATCATTTCTGGCTTGGAAGATAGGTGCAAAGATGCCCTCCCCGCCCTGCTCTGATTTTCCTCCCAGGAGGACTGAAAAACATTTTTAAAAAAACTCATTTTTGTCCTAGTTTTAGGAAACTGAATGTTATTCAGTCAAGAAACTGCATGTTATTCAGTCAAGAAACTGCTTTCTGTTTCCAATAGACTAATATGTATGTATATGTATATGAGGTCACACATGCGCATGCACACCGTCTCAGCAGAGAACTAGAACCTAAATGGCCATGTTCAGTCCCCAACTATACCACATCAGTAAGCAATCCATTTCCTTCCATTTCCACTGCCACAACCTTAGTTTGTAGCCACTGTCATCTCTCAACTGGTCTCCTAACTGGTCTCCCCATTTGGGCTCTCATTCTCTCTAGTACATTCTCCCCATAGCAATGACATGGATTTTAAAACATAAGTCTGATGATGTCACACTCTGACTTAAAACTCTCCAGTACCTTCCTATTTCACTTAGGATACTCCTTGCCATGGCTTTTAAGGCCCCTTCTGATCCTATTCCTACCTGGTTACCCAACTTTATTTTGTATTCCCTACCCCACCCCCACACAACCAGCTGCCCTGGTCTTTTCAGCTGTTTGAGTAAGCTCAGAGTTTTGCAGACACCTTGTACCTTCCACTTGGATTGCTCTAATTGCCTTAGCTTACATGACTGGTCCTTTATGACTACCCTACCTATGATGGGTAGTCCCCACTACCCTTTCAGTCTTAGCTTCATGACTGTTTCTTTCATGACACATCACCATTTGTAATTAATCTATTTACTTGTTCATCTTATCTTGGTACCCACTAGAATGTAAGCTCCATTGAGCAGTGTCCATGACTATCTCATTCACTACTTGATATCCACTACCTATCCTAGCACCCACCATAGATCAGGCCCATGAAAATTATTTGTCAAAACAAATAAATACATTTAATCAATCTAAAGACCAAAAGCATGAAATGGGGAAACCACCTTTTGACAGTTCTTTGAGTAATTGCAAATAAGCATAAGCAGTGAGTAACACATTTTCCCTTCATTTTATTTTGAAAACTTTCAAACATGTAAGTGAAAAAATTTTATAGTGAAACCACCACCCCCACCCCACATTTGCCATTAACATTTCACTGTTTGCTCTATCTATGCAACAACCCATCCCTATATTCATCTTTTAATACATTTGATTTTGGTGTCTTTCAAAGTTAATTGCAGACAATAAGACACTTCCTCCTAAACACATCAACAGCATATTGTTAACTAGTATTCCATATTTGTTTAAAGTTTTTATTTGATATAAAGTTTATATATAATGAAATGCATAAGCTGAAGACAATTTTAGTAATTTTAAATAATACACACACTTATGTACCTCAAATTCCTGTCAAATATCATCACTTCAGAAAATTATCTCCATGTCCCTTAATATTCAATCTCCAACTCCAATAACCATTACAATTTTTCTACCATAGATTAGATTTGTTTATTCTAGAATTTCATATGGATGGAACCATACAGTATGTGCTTTTTTGTATAAGGCTTCTTCCACTCAAATATAATACTTTTGAGATTCATCAATGCTGTTGCATATATTGATAATTCATCTCTTTTTATTGCTGGGTATTATCCCATTGTATAAATATACCATAGTTTGTTTACCCATTTTCCTGTTGATGGACACAGGAATAATTATACTTTGGGCCTATAATGAATAAAGTTGCCATGAATATTCTTGTATATGTATTTTTGTGAATGTCCTTTTCATTTCTCTTGGTTAAATACTTATAAGTAGATTCATGAGTTTTGGGTTGCATTGGGTTATAGGGTATATGTTTAGTGTTATAACAGACTTCCAGACCTTCTTCCAAAGTAATTGTACAATTTTATTTTCCCACAAACAGTGTGTGAGTCCTTCACAACTTGTCAACACTTGGTGTCATCAGCTTTTTAATTTTAACCATCCTTGTGGGTGTTTACTAGTATTTCATGGTTTTAATTTGCATTTCCCTGATGACTAATGATGTTTAACATTTTTTGATGAAACAATAATATAATTATGCTATTAACTATAATCCGTAGTTTACATTAGGGTTCATTGTGTTGTATCAATCTATGGTTTAAAAATTTTTTTATTCTGGAAACGTATATACAATCTGAAATTTCCCTTTTAAGGACATTCAATTATATAATTCAGTGCTGTGAATTACATTCAAAATGTTGTGTTGCCCTCACTACCATCCATCATCACAACTTTTCCATTACCCCAAACAGAAACTCTGTACCAATCAAGTATTAACTCCCCATTCCCTACCCTACCGCTAGCCCAGCTCCTGATAAGCTATATTCTTGTTTCTGACTCTATGAATTTACATATTCTATTTCCTATCAATGCAATCCTCCAATATATGTCCTTTTGTGTTTGGCTCATTTCTCTTGATGTCTTCAAGGTTCATCCATGTTACCGCATGTATCAGAACTTCATTCCTTTATAGAGCTGAATAGTATTCCATTGTATGTATATACCACAATTTGTTTATTCATTTATTTGTTGATGGATACTTGGGTTGCTTCCATTATTTGGCAACTGTAAATAATGATGCTATAAACATAGGTGTGCAAATATCTGTTTGGATCTATACTTTTAGTTCTTTTGGCTATGTACCTGGAAATAAGATTGCTGGGTCATATGGTAACTCTATAGTTTACTTTCTGAGGAACCCCCAAACTGTCTTCCACAACAGCTGCACCATTTTACATTCTTCCAACAACGAATGAGCATTCCTATTTCTTCACATCCTCTCCAACACTTGCTATTTACCATTTTTTTTAAATAGGAGCCATTTTAGTGATTGTGAAATAGTATCTCTTGGTAGTTTTGATTTACATACACCTAATGGCTAATGACATTGAGCATGTTTTCATATGCTTATTGGCCATTTGTATATCTTTATGGAGTAATGTCTATTGAAGTCTTTTACCCATGTTTTAATTGTGTTGTTTGTCTTTTGTTGTTGAATTGTAGGATTTTCCTATATATTTCTGAAATTAAAACCTTAACATATGTATCATTTCTGATTTTTCTCCCATTCTTAGGTTGTCTTTTTACTTTCATGGTTAAGTCCTATGATACACAGACAATTTTAATTTTGATAAAGACCCATTTATATTTTTTCTTTTGTGGCACATGCTTTTGGTACAAAGTCTTAAGAAACCATTGCCTAGCACAAGGTCCCAGAGATATTTCCTTATGTTTGCTTCTAGGACTAATAATGTTCAGTACTTTTTAATGTGTTTATTAACCACATGTATACCTTCTTTCGCACAGTGTCCAAACATTGTGCCCATTTTCTACTGAGTTGTTGGTGTTTTTTTAATTGTTCTAGGGTTGTAGGATTTCTTTATATACCCTGGATATGGAGGCCTCTTCCAGATAGATGATTTGCAAAAATTTCTTGTGGCTTACCTATTCATTTTCTTAACTGAGCTTTTTGATAAGTAGAAGAGAAGTTTTAAATTTTGATGCAGTCAGATTTATCAACTTTTTATGGCTATTGCTTTCTATGACATACACAAGTTTGCCCACACCCAATTCATGAAGAAATTCTTCCATCATAAATGCTTTTTACCTTATATATAGGAATCAAGGTTGAATTTTTTTCCATATGGATGTCCAATTATTCCAACAACAGTTGTTGAGAAGTCTTTCCTTTCCCAAATGTCTGCTTTGGGATCTTTGCTGAAAATCAAATGATTAAGTGTGGGTTGATTTCTGGGATCTCTATTCTGTTCCATTGGTCTATATGTTAATCTATATGCCAATGCTATGTCTTGATTACAGTAACTTTATAGTAAGACTTAAGATCAGATAATTTAAGTCCTCTGATTTTGTTGTTTTTTTTTTTTAAGATTGCTTTGAGTATTACAGATCCTTTGTATTTCCATATTAATTTTAGAGTCAGTTTATCAATTTCTACAAATATTCTGCAGGGATTTTGAGCAGAATTACACTGAATTGTGGATAACACTTCTTTGATGCAATTTTAAGAGGCCTGAATGACATCCATTAAACAATTCTCGATTCCATGTTGGAGTGTCCTATCAGTTCTCCATAAGAGGTTTATTTATTTGAATCAAGATGTTCTATCTTTGGGTTCCTCTGCTATAAATAATAAATAGTATTTTAAGTGCATTTACAAGCTGTATAGTCACAATCTCATTTAATACACCCACATAAAACTATTAGAAATCATTTTTTCCACTTTACATGTGAGATACTAGAGGCTCAAAGAATTTAAAGAAATTGCCCAAGGTCAAGGGGAGATTAGAATTCAGATGTGTCTTACTATAAAGCTTAAATGTCCAAGGAAGTTGAATGTTATTATCTTTTTTTCTCCATTATCATGTAAGTATGGAGTTTTGTGTCAACTTTTATCTGAAGGATAGGAATGTGAGATAAGGTCATTTTGTGATGGTGAAAGAAGCAGCAACCTTCAAAGAGACACCTCCATGTGTTTTTTTCTGGGCATATCCAGGGCAAGAGGATACCACTGAGGGCTGAGAAACTGGAATGAGCAGGCATCTGAGCAGAAGGACTGTGTTAAGACCTGAAGGCAAACTGAGCCTTTCTCACAATTTGACCAGGAGAGGCGCTGACTAGAAGCTGACCATCTAAAAACAGTTTGTTCTAATGACTTTAGCTGCCTAGGAATATTTATATCTTGAGAAGCTCACATGTGATACACTTGGCAATAGCTACAGGGTTCTGGTTCCTCCTGCTCCCATCAGATTTGCTCAAGGCAGCAGAGAGAACATAGAGATTCACAAATGAGCTTTCTTTGTAGGGCACTATCTGCTTTAAAATTCTTCATTAAATCTTTTTCACAAATAAATTGCCCAATGTCCATGGGGAATATTTCCATCTTTTAATCATATGCAGTTTGAATTGACTCCAGCGTTGAGAGTGCATTGCAGGGGTTTGATGTAGAGGAGCTTGGGGTGGGGTGCATGTCAGAAGGCCAGCCCTTGCAATGCTATTTGAATATAAGTAACAAAAGGAGGCCCCAAAGGGAGCAAATGGAGTGAGGTTATATTTTGTGATGTGTTTAGCACCAGTTGTGACTGTGGATTTTTGAAAGGGCAAAAGTTAATTATGTACCTTACCTATTGGTTTAGTATTGGTTCCAGAACTGAAATAGCAGGTGTATTAGTCAGCCAAAGGGGTGCTGATGCAAAATACCAGAAATTGGTTGGTCTTTATAAAGGGAATTTATTTGGGGTAGAAGTCCAGAGTTACCAGGCCATAAAGCATAAGTTTCTTCCCTTACCAAAGTCCATTGCCACGTGTTAGAGCAAGACAGCTGCCGACGTTTGCCAGGGTTCAGGCTTCTTGGGTTCCTCTCTTCCTAGGGCTGCATTTCTCTCCAGGCTTAGCTCCTCTAGTTCCTCCACAAGGTCAGCTGTAGACTATGAGGCTCTCTAGGCTTTGCTTCTCTCGACAAGGCCAGTTGTGAACTCTCAGGCGAATGGCTTGTCTCTATAACAGGGCCTTCTCTCCTTCCTCACCAGAACTCCAACATCAAAACTGCTCCAAAACTGTTCTTTGCCATGCCTTTTATATTTGATTTCCCCACCCACCAAGGGGTGGGGCTCAACACCCTACTGATGTTGCCCAGTTAACGCCCTAATCATGACTTAATCATGCCCAGATTAGCAGACCAACTTACAAGTATGATCCAATATCTATTTTTGGAATTCATAATTACATCGAACTGCCAAACTGCTACAGCAGGGTTCAACTTTCCTCTTATAGGCTGGTGAGCCATTCTAGATTAATAGTTTAAATAAAATGTCAAGTATCTGATTGCCATGGAAACATTAATACAAAGTAGACCCTGTAGCACTTTGTGCTGTAAAATTACAATAATTTGAATTACCTTCATCTCAGGACACCTTCTGAAATGGCCAGAGCTGCATCCCTGAAAAATGAGATGTTCATGCACAAAGCCAGAAATGGTGTGAAATGCTCCTACTTAGCCATGTTACCGCATATACCTATGAACTGGACAAATGTCAGCTTCTTTCAAAGGACAGGAACAGGTAGGATTGTGGTGGAGTTCTTACTTCTCATGGAGGAAACATAGAAGAGGGCTGTCAGTTTTAGTGGTCTTCATTCCTGGGGTAGGGGCAGTGTCAGGACTGTGCCAGTGACCTGGGGGACTGCAAGAAGGTACAGCGCACATTTGGGGCCTGCTCCAGGACCTCCCACTGTAACACATGTTCCAACTGCCTCCTCCAGCCTGATTAGCAGAACACTGCTGATTATGTTATGCAAATGATCGGAGATGGATTTCACATTTCCCCCAGCCAGGCTTTGCACAGCTTTGCATTTATTATCCGCCTTTAAAAATACAGAGTCCTCAGAGAAGGGGAACGGCTTGTTTTCATTTGTTCTCCAACAATGTTGGCACAGACCTGTCAAGCAATCATCTTGGGCTGTGATCTGCAAAGCTGCCCTTTTGTTGTTTGACTCCCCCCACCCCCTAGACTGTTTACAAGACACACACAGACATCTGCATGCCTTAAAACAGGTTATTTCCCGATTAGGCAAAACTTGTCAACCTGGGTGATAAAAATGTTACTGCATTTGCTGACATGGCATCCGATAAACCTGGAAGTTATGTCCCCAGCATCTTGTCCTCATTCACAGCCTGGGATGGTAAATACTCAGCAGGTCCTGGTTCTAGATGATTGTACAATCAACCATCTGCCCCTTAGCACTTCTGATACTGCTTTCCATGCATTGGTGTTTGTCTGTCACCAGGAAAGCAGCTATGATGTTTCCCAATGTGTGGAAATAGAAGGATTAAGCTTTTGTTTGCTGTATTACCAATAAGATCTGGAAATCAAGGTTGGGTGTTTTGATTTTAGATAGAAGTCTTTAGTCTCCACAATGAAAATATTTCTGAACCACAAGTCATGCGAAGGTTTTTTCCCGTGCTTTTCCTATTTTACCCGTGAAGGCCAAAAAAATGTAGTGTAGCTTTCTATTAACCTCTCCTCTGCCCTCCCGCACTCTCCTTCACTCCGCCCCCAATTCCCACCCCAAGAAGGAGCTAATATTTGTTAAACCCCTGCTATGAGCCAGGAAATGATTTACAGACATTATCTCTAATTGTCATATCAAACCTACAAAGTAGATATTATCTCCATTTTTCAGATGGGAAAACCAAGACAGAGAAAGTTTACATGTTGTAATGTGGCACAGTCAGGATTCAAATACATATTTGTACTGATTTACAGTCCTTGTGCTATGTACCAATAAGAAACCTTATAATTTCTAGTGACAGAAAACCCAGTGAAACTGGCTAAAATAATAAAGGGAATTTATTGTCTCACATAACCAAGAAGGCTAAAGGTTAGCGTCAATGGATGCTTGCTCCCACAGTTTAAACCGTATCACAAGAGCATAACAATTCCTTGCAGTCCTGTTTCTGTCCTAAAGTATCTTTACCCTCATGCTCCACATTGTGGTGGAGCAGCTCTGCCTCTCACCTCAAGATACCAAAATCCCTCCCCACAGGTTCTCAATGGTCCATCTTCAACATGAAAAGAGAGACTAATCTCTAAACCCTCGGAAAAGATTGAAGGAGCTCCTCATTCCTAGTCCCTAGCAAATGTCTTTTGATAAGTCATTTAGTTTGATAGGATTACCCTTGAGCCAATTTCTTGGCCAGGGGAAATGGGTCAATCAGGGCCACATCTGGAATTGGGAATGAAACCTATGCCACCCAAACCTCAAGGATAAGAATAGAGGAGAAGTATTTCCCCCCAAGCTGGCCAAAACCAATAACAACAAAAACAAAAACAACAAGCTTTCTGTTTATACTTCTATTAAAGAATATATAATAGACATAAGGAAGCAAAAGACACACTTGTGTGATATATTTAAGAACACACATAAAGCAACATTCAAACAAGGATAGTAAACAAGAGCTGAGAAGGGCACCTTAGGGAATTATTTAAATTAGATGAAGAACAAATAAGCGCAGAATCCTAGAAAAGAAAAATTGGGGCAGTTTCATCATTGGTGATTTGTTATAATTTTGAGTTTCCTTTGTTTTATTTTGCTTTGGTTTTTTTAAAAGCAGAAAATAGCTAAAAGGTGGAAGAGTAAAGCTGATGTACAAAAGTGGAGAAATTAATCGCTTTGTCCAGAGAATAAGATAAATGACTTTGGTAAGGCTAATAGATATCAAAAGGCTGGGCAATCTAGACTCTCTAATAATATGCAATATCAAATTGCTGAGGGTTTTTGAACTGAAAATTAACATGGTAAAAATGTTATTTGAGGAAGATTCTGCTATTCAATTCTGTATCACAGAGATACACAGAGGTGAGGTGACCAATGTAAATAGAAGATCAGTGGTAAGAAGGTTAGCTAGAAGGCTGTTGTAGTACCTGGACATGGGGTCTCAAAAAAGCACATGTTGGGGCTGGCTCCATAGCCCAGTGGATAGGGCGTCGGCATACCACATGGGAGGCCCCGGGTTCGATTCCCGGGGACCTATCCTAGCGGGCAGACCGCCTTGAGAATGGCAAGCCGCCATGGGCGGGCCGGAGCCGCTGTGGGCAGGGCAAGAAGCTGCCA
>PVKH010034382.1:0-11877 GCA_004027955.1 Chaetophractus vellerosus
ATATTCTCTCTTCCTTTTCTGTCTCTATTGGCTCCCTAAATTCTTTATTTCCAATGTAGAGAAAATTACCTTCTTCTTTTGCTTTTTTAACCCCTGCTAACCAAAATGAGTTTTCCAGGAATATTGAGGTATCCAGGCTTCCATCATTTCTCTTTCTCTCCTGGATTACCTAAACGGCTTCCAGAATGGTGTGATTCCATCTCTTCCCTCCTACAGCACCAACTCTACCTCCTTTATCCAGAGTGATCTTTCAATATTGATTTGACCAGTGCCCTGAGGGCCAAACTAGCACTTCATAATAAAGGACCCAACTCTTGGCACTTTATGCACTTCCTATATTGAATTGGGCCTTTTACCTGGAAAGCTTTACCCCTCCTCTTAGTGTGGATTAACTCTACTCACCCCTCCAGTTTCAGTTTAAACAGTGCTTCCTCCAAAGAAATTGCTAACTCCTGGCCTTTAATTAGATACTCCTATCACATGCTCCAATGAACACTTTACTTCCCATATCATAATCAGTGTTGTCTGCTCAATATCTATCTTCCCCTATAATATTTACTACCAGGTCAGAAATCTCATCTGTCCTGCTCAATATTGTAGCCTCATCGCCCCAGAGGCAGGGGACTTTTTTTTTTTTTTTCTTCTCTGAATTAATAAATCCAAATGAAATATTCTTTTAGTGGATAATAGGGTTTTCCATCCAGGTTCTTTCATTTTCTCCCTTATTAAGTCTTACTACACGTATTCCTTCTATGTACGACCCCCTCCAACTCGTACTAAAGCACTCTGATCCTATCTTTATGTTCAATGGTCGGACCCTCATTCTCTTCTTTATAGAGAGGGCCGTCTCCCCTCCTCCCAACCCCATACCTTTGAGATGCATGACAGCCTACCTTTCACGCCAAATGAAAAGTTAAAAACAAAAACACGTGAATCCGTCCCATCAACATTTTCTTCAAGAAAAAAAAAAAGATGTCTAGACAAACCAATGAATATTTGTAAGACTGCCTGAAGACACAGAGCAACCGCTAGATATGCCTTCCCAAATCTCAGACCCAAACAACATTTCCTTTTCCCTTCCCCGGAAACGGAAAGAGGAAAGGAAAGGCCCAGAACGTCTGCGCTTGGGGATTCGTTTTCCCTCAGGTTTTCTGATGGGCAGGGCCGACTGACTGGCGCCGATTCGCAGGCAGAGCCGTCGCTCTCGGCCATCTCCGCTTCTTATTGGCTGTCCGAGGCACCGCCCCTTGAGCAGGGCGGGAGATTCGGTGTGCTGCCAGCAGATCTCCCATCCCCCGCTGGCCTTCGGGGCTCTTCCTGCTATTCCCAGCTGCAGAGTTTCTTCTGACCTTTTGGTTCCTTCGGCTGGGGCCGAAACCGCTTTCCCTGCCGCGACGCCTCAGTCCGGCAGGGTCCAGCAAGGAGTGCGAGGGGCCGCGTCCGGCGGGAAGCTACCAGTGCTTTGTCGGGTCACGGGGCAGTCTGCCTCCCTCTTCTTAACTCTTGGCTCCTGAGGTGAGTGAGTCCCGGTGCGCCCAGCCCCGATGAGCGAGCCGGGCGTCCGCGTAGTAGGTCTCTCGTCTCAGGGCTTTCCTTCGGTACCCGGGGCAGGGCCTCTGCACCTCTCGCTGCCCCCTCCCGAGGCTGCCGCCCTGCCCTGGCAACGCCGAGGACCCCGGGCCCGCGGGGCGCAGCCCGCTGGTGAGCAGCGGGAGGCCCAGGCCCCAGCCCCTATGTACTTGTTGCGGTGAGAGGCCCCCTCTGAGAAAACTCTTCCTTCGTCTGTCTTGCCTTCCCAGCTGTCTTGCCTTATGTGCAAGGGACACTCGGTAACAACGTACTTGTTCCCCGATTTAAGGAGCCCTCTGCTTGTAAAAGTAGAACACGTGAAAATCTGGAGCTAAAGTAGGAAAGCGCCCTCTGAGCGGTGTAGGTACAATGAAGGATAAGGAGGAAAAGATCACATATCCCAGAACTACTACTTGTAGCGAGAACGATTGATGTCATCCCAGCCTAGAAGCACCAAAGTGAATCCTGGTTCGGTTACCCTGGGGCGATGCTTGGTTGTAAAATGTCGATAAACCAGGGTCTTTCGAAAGAGGTTTTTAAATTAAAAGGATGTTGATGCAATACTTTTAATTTTACAATTTAAATCAAATTAGACTAAAATTTACTAACGGAACCATTATATCTTCGCTGAAGAAAATTAGCATAGTCCTACACCTTTGTGTAATGGCACTGCACGTTAAATGGACACAATTCAGTTATTTAATGAGCACATTTTATGTTGTTAGATGTTGGACGAGATATTGAGATGTACAAGAGATGTGCTTGATTAAATTGAAGTTTAAAGTAAAAATATCAATAATAGCAAATATTTTGTTGAGCACTTTTATATTCCAGGCACATGATCTAATTTAGTCATCACATTTCTGTCCAAGATCACGCTGCTATAAGGTGTGGAGATGAGAACTAGGTTTATCCGATGTTAAAAATTGTTGCTTAACCTCTAGTCTGCACCATCTCCTTTTTTAAATGGTTCCTTTTTTTTTTTTTTTTTTTTAATATAAGTACCAGGCCAGGGCATTGAACCCAGGACCTCCCATCTGGGAAGCAGGTGCTCAACCGCTTGAGCCACATCTGCTCGCCCATGTTTTTTTTTTAAATAAGTAGCAAATCTTTCATGTGCTCCCAAAGGAGAGTGTGTTGTTGTTAACATTGACTTGGTACTGCTGTATTGCCTTGTTAACTGAGTGTGCATTTTCTGCCCCTAACTTATTGAAAGTACCCAAGACAGTAAAATGATTGCTAAATAGTTCCCTTTTTTTTTTTTTCTTTTGTTATTGTTCCGTAGTGTTTTCTCAGTAACTGTTGAAGAAGGAAGGAAAGGTTTCTTACGAGGATTTGGTAGAAATTTCTTCAGTTTGGTGATTCTGTACTATATATTAATAATAAGATCCCATAAAATTTAGATAAGGAAAGTTACATATGAGTGCATTCCTCTACAAACAAGACTGAGGTATGCTTATTAAAATGCCATAAGCAATAAAGACAATATTTAACTGCCTAGATTATTTGTTTTTAATTTTCCTTGAAACCACCCCTCACCCCTCTACCCTTCCCTACCCCCATCCCCCAAGGAACCACTAAGCTTTTGCTAATGAGAATTATATACTTTACTGTTTTCACTTTGGTTCCTGGGAAGACCAGAGACAAAAATTCCTTGTATAATTTTTATTTTTTGCTTTTTTCATGAAATTTTCTCTGGTCCAGACTCCCTATTAATATTATAGTTTTTCAGTTTTTTATTGCATTTCTTCACCGTCACTGCCTCAAATCCTTTGTCAAATACAGCAGTATATCATTAAGTAAAAATAACATAGATTATGCTTAATCTGGTCATGCTATTGATGTATACTTGATATAACTAGGGATGTTGAACCTAATGATCAGTAAACTTACGGGGAATTATAGTAGTCTTTGGAAATTTCCTGCCATGTGGGAAAATGATTGGACGTATTATGAATAGTTTCCAGAAGTCAAAGCAAGCCTTTAGGATAACATTTTTTTTTAATGATCAAAAGAGGTGTGTGTGATATAATAGAATGGTCAGGGACTTTGGAATCAGTCAAACCGGAGTTTTGGCCCTAACACACTTTCTAATTGTGTAAATATGGATGAGTAAATTAAAATCTAACTTCAGTTTACTCATCCATAAATTGGAAAAATCATATATATAATATATTTAAAACCTACCTCAAAAAATCTGATTTAATGAGCTGGTATATGTAAAAGTGCCTGAGTGCCTAATACAGTGCCTGACAAGCAGCCCTTCCAAAAACTTGTAAGTTTCTTTATTTATACAATATCATATAGATGCATTAAACTTTTTCTCTTATATACTAGGGCTTCTTATAATAGGAAGCAATATCCTGACTAGAAAAATGGCCCTGAAGCACATGTTTTACTAGCAGTGGCTATATAAATTATAGGTAAAGTATTATCTTTATATACAAAGTATAAACCTCATAGAGTTCTTATGAGAATTAAATGAGAATATACATAAGGTACTCAAAACTGTGTCTAGCACATAGTTAAATGCTCAAATGTTGACCTTTTCCCTTACTCTCTAATATCCAGATCGTCTCAGTCTGTAAGTCTTCATGGCCAAGATGGTAATTTTGCTCTTTACTATGCCATTGTAATTTACCTCTGGCTTTATAAGGTCTAAATTTATCTTTTCATCTTATTTTTTAAGACCCATGGGCTTGTTGTTTTGTCCTTTTGCTTTTGTTTTCCTATGACTTGACCCTGACTGAATTCTTTTTATTTTTTATTTTCAGGAGACATTACCTGTATTTTCCAGCTGCAGAATGTATAGTAACTTTAAAGGTAAAAGAAAATGAAAACAAGTCATTTCAATGTGACCGTAGTGAGAAGAAAATTTAGCAACCTTCAGCTTATCTGCATGCAGATAACTGTCTCATGAGGGATACAGTTCATCTAATCAGGAGAAAAGACAAAAACAGGATTTACAAGAGAAGGGATAGAGGGGAAAAATTCACAGGGACACTTTTTTTGGAGTTTACATTTTTGGATAAACTGATTAGCTGGCACCTATTTGGAATCATATTAATTAGTTTCAGGCCATTAACTTTGTAAATTCTGAAACTAAATTTTGTCAGAGTAGTCAGAATTTATCAAACCTTTGCTTGCTAACCAAACTCTGAAGTTTGTTCATTGAGGAATTGACTATAAAGTATTGGTAAGATTCATGTTTACTATTTCGTTACCAAGATAACTTAGCAAGCCAGAGTCATAATTGTAAAGTTGTTTGGTAAGCATGTACTGCAATTAAAGGGAGGTGCTTGCGGGTTAGTTGATCCAGGCTTGGTGTACCAGTGAAGTATTACAGACTTCTCCCCAATGGACTTTATCTCCCTTAGTGAACAGATAAAAATCCATCAAGTCATTATTCTTTCTTTGGCTCTCCTTTTTTGAGCTCCTCTTAACCCTTTGTCTTAATGTGGTTGTACTGTAGCTACCTTACAACTTTCTTTACAAGCATAATTCTTTCCCTGAGATTATATTTAGTTATCTTGATTGAATTTGGCTGTTCCCAAATCTCAAATATCTCTTCACTCTTCCTGCATTTTTCAGATAAGGAACTGAGTCACCTTTAATTAAAAACAATAATACAATAATGCATAATATATCTTTCATATTTTGAAAAGACTTTAAAGTTGCCCATATATATATATATATATATTCCTTATGTTAATGTGTAATTTATTTGGCAGGTTGGTATGAATTCATCACTTTGAGTGATTTCTTGCCTTTGTTTAGATTGACAGTGATGAGTAAACTGGAATTAAAGGAAGACAAGATGCTGGAGGTTCAATTTGTGGGTGATGATGATGTTCTTAATCACATTCTTGATAGAGAAGGAGGTACTGAGTAATTATATAATTTAAGAAGTGCTTGTATAATGCTTATGGATTATTCACTTTTTAAAATATGTTAACATTCTTTCTATTTTGAAGATGTAGCATAAAGTATTTGATCTAGTAAGAGTATGGATAAAAACTGCTTTGATTTTTAGTTGACTTTCAACCTTTAATTAAAAAATTAAACATAATAAAGCCTCGACTAATATGAAGTGCCCTACAGCAGTGGTAAATAAATACCCATGTAATTAAAATATGTGGTTATTTGACCACAAATAAATATACTTTAAAGGTGTTTTTATTTTTTAATTAGTTTTGTAAACTGTGGAAGCATGATCAGTACTTTTTTTTTTTTAAGATTTATAGTACTTTTAATCAAACAGAAAATACTGAGAGAATTTTTTTCAGATTTTAAGTAATGACAATATAAGCAGTATAATTTTTTACTTATTTAAATGTAATGTTTAAAACAAATTTGTACCTGTCATGTTCTAATTCTTTGGATGTAATTATAGGAGCTAAATTAAGAAAGGAGCGAGCTCAGCTTTTGGTCAACGCAAAAAAAATAATAAAAAAGCCAGAATATGACTTGGAGGAAGATGACCAGGAAGTCTTAAAAGAGCAGAACTATGTGGAAGTTTTGGGAAGAGATGTTCAAGGTATTTGAGGGTGTAAATGTATGTTTGTATTTCTGCCAGTAGCAGATACTGCTTTGCAGGAAAACAAGAATAGTCTGGAAGATGAGGCATTGGTGTGCTATATTATGATGATTTTGATCAGAAGATCATTTGTGTTTTAGTTTGCTAAAGGTTGCCAAGATAATATACCAGAAATGGGTTGGCTTTTACAATGGGGATTTATTAACTTATAAGCTTACAGTTCTGAGGCTGAGAAAAATGTCCACGTCAAAGCATCATCTGGAGGTACTTTCTTCTCAAGCTGCAGCTGTGGGCAGTCAAGCACGTGGCAGGGCACAATGGCAGCATCTACCAGTCTCTGCCTTCTCCTCCAGGCTCTGTTGGTTTCAGCTTCTGGGTGCCTCCAGCTTTCTTTCTGCACCTGTGGCTCTCTCTCTTCCAGATTCTGTTGATTTCAGCTTCTGGTTTCCCGGGCTTCCTCTGTCAGCTTCTAGGAATTTTTTTACTGTGTCTCTGCATGTTTCTCCCTTTTATAAAGGACTCCAGTAAGAGGACTAAGACTCATCCTGGGTCACATAATCTAACCAAAGGCCCTTAACTGAGATGATTTAACCAAAAGTTCCCACCTATAATAGGTTTACATGCAGAAGAGTGGATTAGCTCTAAGGACATGATCTTCTGGGGTCCACCCCGCCTCAAACTGTCACAATTTGTTTCAGGTTTTTCTCCACAATTCTCTTTTTAACAAACAACTAATCCTGCATTTAATTACTTTTAGTACTATAGACCTAGTACTCTAAAAGTTATTTTTTAAGATATTTATATTTTAACTAATTAAAAAAAAATTCCATAAAGCAAGTTACTTCATTGTTACCTTGATTTTTTTTTTTACAGAAATAGTTGGGAGGAACAGTCCAGAAGTAGTGTTCAAACCTATGCATGCCGGTGTTGTGTGTGTTTTTTAATGCCTAAACTAGATTCTTGCCAGATTATACTTAAAACATTTTTTATTCTTTGATTATATTTTAGTCATGGTTCTTATGGGTACAAGGAGCCTAGATTCACTCATGTTGTCTTAAAAGATCAAGGAAAGAAATTAGTATTGTTGGGCATTAAGGGTGTTAGAACTGAGATGACATTAAAAACTGAGAGACTGCTCTCATGGGTCTCCTGGTCTTACTCATGTTCTCTGTGCATCTGTTCTATTTTCTCTATGCCACCTATCTCTCATGTGTATGTTTTTTACTCTCTTATACTTGTCTTATAAATGGCAATCATGGCCACTCCTGACCTGTCACCTCTTCTTAAATCACAATGCTTCTGGTTTAGTTTTTAATGTTAAATGACTTTGGTTTTCTCAGTTCCTCAGTTCCAGATTCTCAAGAGTAGATTTAGCTCAGCTCATCTTTTAATACAGGGCATAGAAATGATATATAATTGGAAAACCCAGAGATAAACCACATTGGGTTATCTGTGCCTGTTCCTTATTTCATTAACTATGATGGAGCAGAATCATATGATACAAAAAGATGACTACTATCCCTCAATGGGCTTAGGGGTGGGGTGGATTCTCTTATAAGTGTCCCCAACTGGACATTTGACATTTTTAGGGCATAGAACTTTGAGTTGTTGATTACCTTGCCTAAGAAGAGATTGAAACCAATATTCTTAAAGAGAAACTTTTGTTTTCTTAAAAATTGTTTATTGTGGAGTGGGTGTAGCTCAGTGGTTCAATATGTGCTTTGCATGTACAAGGTCCCGAGTTCAATCCCCAGTACCTCTTAAAAAAAAACAACACCAAAATAACTCCCTTTCTTTATGAAAGTAATGTATAGTTGATGAAACTCTAGGGCTGTGCTCCCAACTTTTTGTTTTTTTCTCCTTTCTCATCCCTCCACCCCCCGCTTGCTGTCTGTGTCCATTCGCTGGGTGATCCCCTGCATCTGTTTCTTGCCTTCTCTACTCATTTTTCTCCTCCAGGCTTCACTGGGATTCGATCCTAGGGACCTCCGATGTGGGAGATAGGCACCCTGTCACTTGCGTCACCTCAGTTCCTGGTTTCTGGCATGTCTTGCCTCTTCTCTCCCCTGTGTCTCTCTTTTTTTTTTTTTTTTTTTTGTTGTTGTTGTTATGTCATCATCTTACTGCGGGGCTTGCCATGCATCTGCATGGGCCTGGCCCACCTGCTTGCCTTTTTACCAGGAGGCCCCTGGGATCAAACCTGCTTCCTCCCTTATGGTAGACTGAAGCCCAACCACTTGAGATACATCTACCTCCCTCCCAACCTTTTTCACATAACAGCAGCCACAACCAATGATGATTTTGAGAGACTTACTGGAATGAATGGAGGAGGATGCTCCCGATTAAGAACAAATGCTCCAGGGTCTCTGACCGTTAAACCCACCCACTCTGTAGACCATGACTGGCATCCTCAAAAGCCCAATTGGGGCGTTACTATCTCAGCATGCCTGTAACTCAAAATGTGTTTTTTGTTTTTGTTTTTGTTTTTTTAGTATTATCCCTATATATGAGACTTCATAGTATTACTGAACCTTACATGAGACTTTTTGGGAGTTTTTTCAGTATCATTGTTTGTGCCCTCATGTTTTCACTTGGAAGATCATGAAATTTCACAGGAACATACAGGGGTTAGCTCAATGAACTACTCATAGTTGTATCTGTTATACAAGCAGCAAAGTAACCTTTAGCATCTGCCAAAAGAAGCAGTATACTTTCCTCAGAATCCTCTTGTATACTGTTATCTCCATGGCTTCCAAATAATAAAGCCCATAGATATAGAACAAACATAGATGTTTTTGCATAGGTGCTGAAGAATGGTTTGTTGTACTAAGTAAAAACATATGAAGTAAGTTCAGAGGATGCCACCCATACCACATCAAAAAGTAAGATAACAATCCTAAGAGCCATTCTCCTGCACTGCAATCACTGCTCTGGGAATTCATTCAGTTCATGATAAATACACACACCATTTGCAGTCTTATTTTAGGGCCTTTCTGAGATCTTCAAAAGCAATGCATAAAAACTTGGTAGACCTGAGTCCAAAAGGAGGTGAAGTACTCAACACGTCTGGTCTTCCTGCCCTGCAATGGCCTCCTGGCGGCCAGCACTGCAGCAGGCCTGTAACTCACAGAGCCCTGTAGGGATGGAAGCAGGCAAGGGGAACAGACCCGGAAGCTCCATAACTTTTGTTTCTGCCCATTAGTTGGGAACCTATGCTTTAGAGTAGTGTTTTTCAACATTTTTCATTATTGTCCTCTAAGGAGCCTTTTTAGACATTTTTCTCCTAATTGCCCTCATCCATGAAATTTTAATAGTACAGATATGTTGTATGTCTGTTTATATACTGTGACCTGTTGGAGGGCCACAGAACATTTTAACATCTAAGATTTTTTTCACCCACCTTCCCCAAAGAACCAAATTTTGCCCCATGGGTAGTAAAATCACCCCTGTTGAGAATGTATGCTTTAGAGAACATGAAATTTAAACATTTTGGTATATATCCTCTGTATATGCATGCATACACATAAGCTTATATGGCTGTTTATTTATTAAATAGGATATTGTGTTATAATATGTGGGGATTTTTTGGCAATGATATATACATATCATTAAATGTTCTTCTGCACTATAGAGACCATTCCATAATATGGATATACCATAATTTAACTAGTCCCCGTAGTTGGATATGTAGGTTATTTCCAGTCTTTTGCTACATTTTTATACTAAATCTCTATGTACATTCATTATTATTTCCTTAGGAAACTTGCTAGAGAGGGAGTTGCTTTCCATACCCACATGATATGAACATTTTAAAGAATTTTTGCATGTGATGCAGAATACCGTCCTAAAGTTTAGCTGGTCATACCCTTTAAGATCATAGTATATCTTCCTAAAGAGTCAGTTTTGCCGCCAATTTTTTTTGTGGGGAGGGCAGAGATGTCATTTAAAATTTATTTTATTTTGGAAATAAGGTGCTTATTGTTTTTAAAAAGAGTTTTTAAAACAATATAGCCCATGTAAGTATACAGGGGAGGAAACCAGTGAAAGGGGCCTTCAATCCCACTTTCCAGAGGTAACCACTATTACGTAAAATAAACACCTGTGATGTGTACTGGAGAAACACTGCAGCTGAAGGAAGATCCTCGTGCATGTTTTCACAGCTTACTTCAGTATGAGGGATGTATTAGCCAAAGAGGTGCTGATGCAAAATACCAGAAATCTATTGGCTTCTATAAAGGGTGTTTATTTGGGGTAGAAACTTAAAGTCACAATGCCATAAAGTGTAAATTACTTCCCTCACTAAAGTCTGTTGCCATGTGTTGAAGCAACATGACTGCTGGTCTCTGTGAGGGTTCAGCCTTCCTCTTCTTCCTAAGGCTCTGTGGTCCTACGCCTTCCTTTCTCAGCTGTAGGCTAGTATAAAGCTTGTCTCTTTTCCTGGGCCTCCTCTCTTTCTGGGCTCAGCTGCTCTGGTCTCTTCACAAGATCAGTTGTAGACTATATCAGGCTCACCTCTCTTCCACTGGCCTCTGCCGTGTCTAAATGAGATGTCTCTTCCTCTGTGCTATTCTTCTCTGTGTGTTTACCTTGGGGCTCCAGCATCAAAACTCAAAACTCTCTCTTCTGCAGTGTTGTTTTCTCTGTGAGTCCTTGCCCACCTACTGACTCGGCTTAATAAAAACCCTAATCATAATCTAATCAAGTAAAAGTGAAACCTCTGGGAAGTGGATATGGCTCAAGCGATTGCGCTCCTGTCTACCATATAGGAAGTCCAGGGTTTGATTCCTGGGGCTTCCTGGTAAAGGCAAACTAGTCCGCAGGGAGAGCTGGTGCAGTAAGATGACGCAACAAAAAGAGACACAGAGGAGAGACAATAAGAAACACAGCAGACCTGAGGTAGCACAAGAGATTGAGTGCCTCTCTCCCACTCCAGAAGTTCCCAGGATCGGTTCCCAGTGCCACCTAAAGA
The DNA here is from genome assembly GCA_004027955.1 of Chaetophractus vellerosus. Lineage (NCBI taxonomy): Eukaryota > Metazoa > Chordata > Mammalia > Cingulata > Chlamyphoridae > Chaetophractus > Chaetophractus vellerosus. The sequence goes on from PVKH010034382.1 coordinate 11,076, forward strand.
GAAGACAAGCAGACAGAAAAACACACAGCAAATAGACACAGAGAGCAGACAATGGGGGTGGGGTGGGAAAGTAAGTAAATTTTTTTTTTTTTTTTAAGTGAAACGTCTGGGGAACCAGCTGTGGCTCAATTGGTAGGGCTCTGGTTTACCACATGGGAGGTCCCCGGTTTGGTTCCCGGGGCATCCTCGAGCAGGCAGGCCGCCGCACGGTGAGCTGACTCGGCAGGATGCCGCAGCCGGGGGAGACAGGCAGACACAGAAGAACGCAAAAGCAAGTGAACACAGCAAGAACAAGCAGCAAGGGCAGGATATATAAATAAATAAAAATAAATCTTAAAAAAAAAAGTGAAACGTCTGATTCTAATAAAATCTAATACACCCAGAAGAGCAGACCCGTTTACAAACACAATCCAGTATCTATTTTTGGAATTCATAAACAATACCAAACTGCTACAAGGGGTGATAGCTTGTTGTTGAGGCAAGGATTTGTCAGGCACCTGTATCACAAGGGGTCTATTATTCTTTTTTCTTTTTTTTTTTCTTTTTTTATTGGGAGATCTTGGGGATCAAACCCAGGTCTCCATATAGGAGATGGACACCCAACCTTTTCAACCACATCTGCCTCCCTCTATTTTTTATTTATTTATTTTTTTTAAATATTTATTTATTATTTATTACATATCCCCCCCCCCCTTTCTGCTTGCTCTTGCTGTGTGTCCATTCCTCTGTGTTCTTCTATGTCTGCTTCTTGTCTCCCCCCGTCCCCGCGGCGACGCGCCGAGTCGGCCCTCCACGGCGGTGG
>PVKH010034383.1:0-11886 GCA_004027955.1 Chaetophractus vellerosus
GCTCTACCTCCCCTTGAAGCATACTTAAACTCCTTTTTTCGCTTGAATAAATGAGACTTGATCAGACTCCTGTCTTGTCTCCATTTCTTGTGTCTCTTGTCCCTTTTCATTCTCACTCCCTCCCTAGGTTGTTGTTCGTTGACCCGCGGGCCAGGTCACACAACTTTTACTGTATACTTATTCATGTATGAATGATGTACTTCAATAAAAATTTCTTTAAATTGAAAAAGAAGAATTATGGAAAAATAAAAAGTTTAATGACCATGTTAGCCTTGGATACTTATAATTGGAATTGTAATTTCTGAATATAATAAGGTAACCCATAAAATAGTATCTATTCAAAATTCAGCTTTTAAAAGCGATGGTGTTAATTAAACAAATAAACACACAAACGCTTGTTGAGTTGAAATGGTGTAATTTATAATATTTAGGTAAAATTTCTTTACAGATTTTAAAAATATTTAAGGCTTTAAGGAATAATTTCAATGGTTTAAAATATAGTGATATTCATTGTTTAAAAGATTGAAAATGTTTACCTTAATTGTTTTTATCTCAATTATATTGTAGTAAATTAATATTTAAAAAATAAATCAGCTATAAGTTAGGCTGGGAGCATTTTTATTATGGGCATTTTCATTCTGATAGTATGTGGAACAGGATTGGCTCTCCTTTACCTATTTTAAGCATGTTTAAGCTAGTTTAAATGTTTAAGCTAGTTTAAGGAATGAAGCAGAAATTCTACTTTTTCTTTTTTTTCCATCAGAAATCTTTGCCTCATGGACTTGGTACCTATTACTATTTGGTCTTCATACCTCCTCTGTGTTCCCACAACACCTACCACATGTACTGTAAATAGAGCTAGTGTTCTCCATGGAAAATAAATAAAAATTGTAAACTGAGAGTGAATTAATGTCCTTAATGGAAGGATGATAGGGATGGATGGGATACAATCCACTCTGCTATATCAGGCTTGAGAGAAGGACCAATTAATAACCCTAATAATACCAATGTCCCTAATAATGATGAAAGCTACCATATATATATATCCCCCCTTTTTGCTTGTTCTTGTTGTGTTCATTTTTGCGTTCTCCCCCTGCTGCGGCGACCCGCCAAGTCAACTCACTGCGTGGCAGCTTCCCCTGCTGGTGGGGGCTTGCCCTGCCTGCAGTGGCCTGCCCACTTGAGGATGCCCTGGGAACTGAACCGGGGCCTCCCATGTGGTAAACTGGAGCCCTACCAATTGAGCTACAGCCAGTTCCCACTACCACCTATTGAATACTTATTAACTCTGTTCTGTGATAAGGCCTTTTTTTTTTTTTTTGGTAACGTATCCCCCCCCTTTCTGCTTGTTCTTGCTGTGTTCGTTTTTGCGTTCTTCTGTGTATGCTTTGTCTCCCCCCTGTTGTGGCGACGCGCCGAGTCAGCTCACCGCGTAGGCGGCTTGCCCCGCTCGCGGGCGGCTCTGCTCTGCTCGTGGGCGGCTCTGCTCTGTTCATGGGCGGCCCTGCCCGTGGCGGCTTTGCCCTGCCCGTGGCAGCTTTTTGCCCTTCCCACGGCGGCTCTGCCCCACCCACAGTGGCTTGCCCTCTCAAGGCAGTCTGTCCACTTGGAGAGGCCCCAGGAACTGAGCCCGGGGCCTCCCATGCGGTGAACCAGTGCCCTATCCACTGGGCTACAGCTGGCCCCTGGGCTAAGGTCTTTATATGCATTTTATCTCTTAATCTTTACAAAACTCCTATGATACTTTTATGAAAAATAAAATAGAAGGGCTACAGATAAGTAACTTGCCCAAGGTCACACATAGTTGTTAAGTATTTGAACTAAATTTTATATCCATACCTGTCTGATTCCAGATCTAACTTCCTAAATTTCTCAATATGCACTATTGAACTATATATGTCAAGGATTGTGAGGTATCTTCCTTCCCTTTCTAAAACTGTGGGGTGCTAGTAATTCCAATTTTGCCATAGATTTTCATTACAAATAAGAGGAATCTATAGATTAGATAAGAGAGAAAGAAAAATTATTACAAAGTCAGAGCAAATTGTCGAAATTCCTTCCCATCTATCCCTCTCCCTCAATCTCCCCAACATGCACACACACAACTTAAGCAGAGGAAACTGTTTCTCCTGTGTTTTTGAAATTTTATGCATGACACTTTTCTTTAGATAAAAAGCCTGTATTCTGGGAGTTTAAATGATATCAATTCCATTATTTGATTATATTTTAAGCTATCATAATGTGCCATCTAAGAAAGTAATTGCTGTAGTATTGCTAGTGGGAAATAACAAGTTAGAGAATTATACAAAAGCAATGTAATGGTCCCATAGAGCATGAAGAAAATAAACAAATCTGGAAAGAATAATCAATTTTCTTTAACATGAAAGGCAAATGCTGTCCTATTAAATAAGAATTCCTTTTATATTTGCATGCTGAAATACTATGACTCGGTATGCTTTCTTTGCTCATTCTAAATTGGTATTGCTATTAGAACTTATGTAAAATAATACTTTTAAGTTCATTTTCATAAAAGTAATTAAACTTTATCACTTCTTGTTAATGCAACAAGTCAAGCAATAAATGGAGGGAAAAGGCCATGGAAACAAACTTTTAGTTCAAAATATTGAAAAATTATTTTCTTCTGCACCAAGGATTACTCAGGTAAAATATATTCAATTAATCATGTTTAAACAACAAAACAAAGACCTTCAAGGAAAACTGTTAATTTCTTACAAGTTACAGATCTACCACAACGTTATTTAAATATATGAGACAGAGTTATGCTAGTATTAGCTTGTGATTATGTTAGAAATATTACCAAAAGCATGAGAAAGATCCACAACTTAATGCTTTGATCCGGGACAAATAACATTCCTCGGAGATGTTGTAATCTCTATGAAATTTGTGACCCTGGCTTAGTCTATAGAATAAAGTTGAGTAAAAGCAAATGTATTTTTTTGTGTTGATATATATATTAAATCTGAAAGCTCATCTACTTAAGGGATATGTTGCTTTTATAAATGGAATGGAGGAAGAGCAATGGGAAAATATATTTGGATTGTTGATAATTTCCATAAGGTGAATAATCTATTTCTAAGTGATGTTTCAAGATGTTTCAGGCTTTTACTGCTAATGTCAACTAGCAATGCATGTTCCGATATATCTTTTGGCACAGGCTTTAGTGTAGTAATGAGCATTAGTGCGTGTGGATTGTTAACTAATGAGCCTTTATTTTAGGTCTGTGATTTACCAATTGGGACTTGACTTAGGGATGTTTGAGTTTAAATTGCTCACTGTCAATTCACGCAAACTTCAAACTTTTATTTTTCATATCCCATTAAGAACGGATTTATATAAATTATGTGTGTGTGCTTGTGTGTGTATACACCATTGAGAAATCCACCCTAAAGTTCACCTTCTGATCTAGCCTTTACAAAAATAAGTAGAAATGTATTATGAAGTTCCTCTTTGATAAAATGATACACACACACTCACACACAATATTAAGAGTTTTGGACTATTTACAAAGTGACTGAAAGAGTTGTATGAGATTACCTTTATTTTAATAGCTTGTATATAGTCTTTGTTGAATGAATGAAATGGACAGACTTCAAAGGATCATAGGCTGGTGCTCTACATATAGAGAAGTTTTTCATTCATATTCTATCAATAGCTGGCAATATGATGGTGAGAAAGATGCCGTGTTTGTAAATGATTACTTGAAATATCTATGAAATATTTGTAAGGTTTTTATGATGTACTCAATTCAAAGACACTAACCATTCTTCCAAAGAGCTAACATTGTATAGGTTGTTTAAATTATTTACCTTTAAACATCTTCTCTGTAAAGAGTTTACAAAGGACTTAAATAGAACAACATCTCACAACCTACTAAGATATGTTACCTCTGGAAGTCTAGAGGCAAAAGCCAGGGAAATAAAACTCTTAAATTTAATGATTTATTAATCATTAAATCCCCAAAAGGCATAGTTTCTCTAATCTTTTATTGCTTTTCATTTCTTTTTACTGACTCAAATATATTTTGAAAAAAATATGATATTTTGTTTTTATTCTTAGAGATATAAAGAGAGAGAGAAGGAGAGGGTGAGGGAAAGGAAGATACTAGAATTATACTAGAATTAATGTATTCTAAGAAAACTTAAAAACAGGGTCTAATGCATCTTGTATCTGGAGATTAGGTAGAATGACTGATTACAGACCTGACCTATCCAGCAGAAATGGAATGAGAGCCAAATATATAATTTTAAACTTTCTAGTAGCCACAATAAAAAATGAAAAAGAAAGAAGTGAAATTGATTTTTAAAAATGTAATTTATTTAGCAAGGAGTATGAAAATGTTACAATTTTAATATCTAATATATAAAATATAAAATTGCTATAATGAGATATTTTACTTTTTCTTTAATATCTTTATTAAAAAACACCCATTATTGACACCCAGTGTGCCTTTTTATACTTCTATTACATCTCTATTCACTCTATATTTTTCACTGGAAATACATGGTCTACATTTATATTTCATAAAATTTATAATTGAAAATGTAAATTCACCCACCAAGTTGTTCCAAACATCTTTAAACATTTTCAAATAATGAATTGAGTGCAAAAAATCATTTTCCTTTATAATTCACATCCATATTGATACTACTGGTTAATCTTTTCTAAGACTGATTTGACTTTGGAGCAAAAGCATATCACTATCAAAAGTACATCTTTCCAAATAAAGTAAATTCACTAACTCTTGTGTCAAAACAGTATTATTAAATTTCAAGGAATATTACATAAATTAAAAAGGAACCTTAAATTTATCAATATTAACAATTTAGTCTTCAAATTTTTCTTGCAGTTTGGTGCCAACTCGATGAGTGGTGTGTTTGTGTGTAGTATATGAAGCAATATATGTTCCCATGTATGTGAATTGCAACATAAGAATTATACCTCATGCTGTGAAAAGATTAAGTGAAATGTAGTCCTATCAAAGCAATAGAATTGTGCTAAATTGAAAAATATTTTATATTGCTTCGGTTTTTAAATTTAAATTATATTAGTTTAACATGAAATTAAATTAAACATTCATCTTCTCAGTCATCGGACCTACCTTTTAAATGCTCCAGAAGCACATGTAAGCAAGTGGCTACTGTACTGGTAGCACATTTATACTAAATAGCATTTTTTAGAAAATTGAAGTTTATTTCATACAGAATTTTAAAAATTATTTAGATTGAAATGTTTAAATATATTGCATAACATCCTGTCTTAAATCTTTTTCATAATTCAGATCATTAATCTTTGATGTATGCTTGTATGTCATTGTACCATGTATAAACATTGTAGATACTGTGGTTTCATGGTCTGTTGTCAAATTATTTGTACTGTATAGACTTGTTTCCTAAGAACACAACTACTCATATGCTTTTAGCATAAATTTTCTCATTTTTAAAATGAGGATAATATTAAAATCTAACTCACAGGGATAAATGGGATAAAACTACTTAGAATAGTGCCTAACATACAGAAAACACTCAATGAACTTAAACCTATGTTCAAATTGCAATAATCATTATTATCACTGAGTGTTTTGCTAAGGACCCTTTTGCTTTTAGTGCAATTATGCGTAATAGCACTTTTACACTATTTATCTTCTGTTTCTGTTTTTCTGAAGAATAGTAAACAAATTTGTTCTAACTGTACATTCAAAAAATTTGTAATTATGAGCAGAGGATTATGGATTTCTTTCATGATCAAAGAATATGTGTTAGAAAATATTTGACTTATTTAAATTTAAATATATTTTTGTGTTTTTGAGGTTATTTGACAAGTGGCTTTCACATAGATAAATCATTGCTACATGCTGGTATTCAAGCATAGGTAATGAATGGAATGTTTCTTATTCAAAAATATTTACAGGTTTATCATATAAACAACAGAAAAATTTCAAAACAACTAAAATGTCCAATGATAAGAAATTGGTTGAATAAATATTAACACATTATGTTCACACATTGGAATTCCCAGAGGGCCTTAATATCTTTTAAATTTTGTTTATTGACAGAGAAAGATATGTACAATATATTAAATACTAAAGTGTCAACAGAAGTCATTTCTGGATGGTGGGATTGGAGGTGAGTTTTTGTATTTCTAATTTTAATACAATGGGTGTATATTGCTTGTGTGATAGAAGAATGCACTATCAAAGAAAAAATTGACAGAAAGCTTTTGGAAAATTTATCTTTCCTTGTCTTCAGTTTTCCTTTAAAATTAGTTAATTTTATCCTAAAAAATGATTTAGGACTGCTTTCACAATCCTAATTTAATTTTCATGGGAGGAATTTCTTATGAAATTAGACAACACACATCTTTGGATGTGTGGGCTGTTCAGCTTTTAACAGAGGTGATTTTTCAAAAGTGAAAAGTTGCTATCACTTGGTGTTCTTTCATTTTAACACGATTTGTGGCCATATATGCCATTTCAGTTTTTTCCTGATTGTTACTCTCAAATTTACTCTTGCAATAAGTTAGCGGATAAAAGATGCAGTTTGAAAAAATTTCTGAGGGACTGAAATCTCAGAGAAATTACTTTTTTCCTAGAGAAGTTATAGGTTTATTATTTTAAAGATAAGTCTTTTTTACATAAATGAGATGATTAACTGCTCATGGAGTGTAATTTCAGGAGTCCTGAAAAGGTTCTTTGAGACCCAAATATTTCTGGAAATACTTTAAATTCCTTCAGTAGGAAACAAAGCATTTCATTCCATTTGGATTTAAGATCCAACAGTTATCAAACCAAATTTAAACTAAGGGGCAAATGACTGACATCAGACCCCTTCTGAGAACTGGTTTCAGCTATATGGGGAGGTTGGAGGAAGGTGAAGTTTAAAAGCCCATCAGACAAGTATCAGACATAGAAGGAGGGATTGAGGTGGAAGGTTGCTAAACACTTCACCTAGTTAACAATTTCTCCTGGGTCCCTGGGTCCTCTTCTATGTCTCTTTAAGCTTACTACAAGAAGAGAGGTTTGGAAAACACTTTCCACTGTAGTTTTACATTTACCTTGTTTTAACAAAAAAGATTAAATCACATAACTTATATTTTCTTACAAACAACACAAATGCCCTTAATAGATAAGTGTTGTTGAACACATGTAACCCCAGGAAAGACCTGTTCTCCACCCTGAGGCCATATCCCAGGCAGAGTTTTAAGTGTCACTTGTCATATATACAACCTGATATTTTCCTTCTAAACTACATTAAGATATATATTTCAGTGCTGTTAATTATATTCATAATATTATGCTACAATCACCATCATCAATTACCAAAGCTAATAAGTGATTTTTGAAGAATAAAATAACATAGTTGAGGCACTGACTTGAAGTCACAAGATTGTGATGTGGTAGGATGCTGGGCTAATTGTTCACTTGGTAAATGGCATACATTTGCCCTCCTTCCCGCCTAAGATTTCCTCGTGGCTTTTAAGTTTACAACAGGGTTCACAAACCCACAATCACTTGGAGGTGATTGAAATGGAGAAATACTCAGTAGGAATATTACTTTCATACTTTTTACATGCTCACAGCCAAATTTATCTGTAAGAGGCAAACAAATTTAGCGAATATCTTTTGAGTTTGCCTGTCAATCTTTTATGCTTACTTTTGGTAACAGCTCCATATATATATTAGAAATTTCCCCACCTCCATTTCATGGGTCATGAGATAAATGTCAGTAATATGCACTGCACTTCCCCTGCACTTCCCCATCCCCCCCATTCTCTGGCTCCCACTTTTCCAAGAACAGATATGTGATCCAAGCCAACTCCATCTACGCCTGGGACTGTGAGTCTTGTACAGAGTACACACAGACAACTTCACAGAGTAAAGGTGGAGCTGAGTCATTCTGATGGCAGAATCTCCTGTGACTTCTCTGAGTGAGATTTTAGACCTGGTTGTCAAGGTGTTTATCCGATGCTGTGAGTTACACACTGGTAGCTAATAATTACAGTGTGTGTATATACATATTTTAAAAATAATTTTTTTTTAGAATTGGTTTCTAATTTAAACTTTAGTTTCAGATTGATACATAACTGGATCGTTGGTATCATCCCATCTCCATTTATGTTAAGAGGGACCCCAGGCCTCTGACTAGTTTTGGTTTTCTGGTTTATCCAACTTCAGGTTGGACAAAGTGTGAGAGTGAGTTAATTTTAGTACAGGCAGTAGTGTTTGATTTTGAGCATAAGATGTGAGATATATTTGTGGGTAATACCACAGTTCAAAAGTAGGTTAACCCTTCAGCAGAGTCATCAATCCAAAGAGCTTGCATAGTGTGCTAAAGGAGTAAATTGGAGATTTGAAACACAGCATAGAAGACACAAGGACTGGGAGGTATATCTTTATTGAAGAAACTTTCTGAATCTTGGAACCTAACCAAATATATGTTTTATAGTTGGCCTATGACCTCTGTGTAGTCAAGGGAATTGCTGTCAGGGATATTATTAATCCTTCTAAAAAAGTACCTTTCACTTAAATCATACTGTACTACTAAATTTTTCTCCAACTTTTCTTTCTCTCCTACTCACCTTCCCTGCTCATCCCCATTTGTTTACTTAGGTTATTTTTTTCTAAGTGGATTTCATTTCTCAATTTACTCACTATCTTATCCATCCTTTGAGATGTATCTCCTCTGCTAAGCCTTTTTAGATTCCACAAGATGCTAGCTTTAATTTATCCATTGCATTGCAAAATGATTTCTGAGCATTATTTTGCAGTAAGAGTTAGCCAAATTGGAGGTGGTAGTGGTGAGAGTATTCTAGGCAAATTAAACAAAGTGTATGCAAAATGCTGGAGCTGAGAGAGTTACAGCACATTTAGAAACTTGACTTAGTTCATTATCTAAGTTAGTTCATTAACTTAATTGGTGAAGGGGTTGGGGGTGAGGTTGGTGAGAAGATGAAACTGGTGAGGTCAACAAGGCTCAGATAATGATGTTCTATTAATATCTGTTGAAGGAAGAATGGACCATGTTCTTTGTCGTGATCTATTCCCATGGATGTGAATCATTATAAATAGGACCTCTGCAAGATGTTATTTTACTTAAAGTGTGACCCAACTGAATGAGGTTGGGGTTTAATCTGGATTATTGAAAGCCTTTACAGGCAGAAGAAATTCAGGCATAGTAAGAGAAATCTATGATGGGGAGGATCCAGAAGTCAATGGAACTAGAAGAGAAAGGAGAAGGCATTGCCATGTGACATGAGGAAGAGACACAAGCCACAGAACACCAAACATCATGAGCAGCCAGCACCAGAATGTTATAGACCTTGGGGAAAAAGCATCACCTTCTTGTTATCTCAATTTTTGACTTCCCTTAGCCACCAAACTGTGAGCCAATAAATTCCTGTTGTTTAAGCTAACCCATTACGTGGTATTTGTTATAGCAGCCTGGCAGACTAAGGCACTTATTCTTATTTAGATTTATTATGTGATTTGCCCTAAGCCACACAACCAGTTACTGAAAGAGTTAGGATTCAAACTTGGTTTGCACCTTACTTCAAAGCCTATGCTTTTTATCTCTATACTACTTGGTACTTGGTATCTTGAAATAATTCCTTGGTTGGAATATGGAACACACATCTGCCTTGGTTACAGCACTGCTCAGAAAAAAACAGCTCAAAGTGCAGGGGTGAGAGAGAGAGAGAGAGAGAGAGAGAGAGACAGAGACAGAGAGAGAGAGAGAGAGAGAGAGAGAGAGAGAGAGAGAGGAGAGTGAGCTGTGATTATAGGAGAAATTGGCAAAGTAAAAATATTTTTCCTCATTGTTAAAGAGCAAAACTTAGAAAGTGATGAAATTGTAATTCAATGAGATTTTGAGAAATTTGGGGAGAAAGTAAAATTTAAATGCAGTCTCATGAAATTGTAATTAAGTGAGATTTTGAGAAATTGCATTTGGAAAGACTGAGCATATTCTGCAATTTCTTTTAAATTTCCAAATGTAAGGAGGGGCCATTACAAGAGAAAGGTATACCATATTGGATAATGAGGAAAGCAAAAGATCAGCACATCAAGTAAGATCAGGACAGAAACATTTCATTATAAATAGAAATACTTCTAAAGGCTCTGACGAATGTTTACATAGCAAACCTATAATTGAATTCAGATCTGCACTTGGAAATTTTGGAAGTTTTCATAGAACACAATGATTTTTGAGTAAGGGAAGATCAGAAGCTAAAGCTGAAGTTTTGATGTATTTTTTGAGAAGCAAATTGAATCATGCTTAAGTTAATTGTATTGTAGATGGAATATGGCTCAAACTTCTATGCAGTCATAATTTTGGATTTTTATTCTCTTAATATATAGAATTAAGTACCTCCTCGGATAATATAAATCATATATATCCAACCAAGATAGAACCATCTAACAGGTGTTTCAAATGTGTGTGAAATGCCTGTGCAATGCTTTTATGTAATGCTAGTTCCTTTTCCTCTGACATGGTTCTCAGAAAAGCAATAGTAGTAATATTTCCCAAATTTGGCAAATCACCAGAATCATGTGAATTAACCTGCGAATGAATTTCCTCAGCCAGGCTGAAATAGAATTGCCACAGCCCATCTTGGAAATCTCCATGTGTTTCTAATGATGAGCTCAACTGTCAATGTCTTGTTTGTATCCTCCCTCTGTTGCAAAAAGTAAAGGAGAGTAAATTGGCATTAGAGCAGAAAAGTTCTGATATTTCTATATGCTTCCATCTTCCGTATGATCTATCAGTTAGTTTGTTTTACAATTAACACAAGGTGAGCTGGTCATCTCACAATTTTTTTGGCCCCAGCTTTCTGATTATTATGAGTTTTGGCATACTGAGATCATTGATTACAAATCTGCTTACTACAGCAGAGCAGAATTGGTCAATTGGCTTTGAGGCATAAGTATTGCATTACAAGGTACTTTGGAATAAGATGGAATAAGTGAGCGAAATCTGACTTAAGTGTATGGCAGAATAGGGAGCAGCAGAATGCACTCATGCTCCAAAAGCATCGGGAAGACAGGCAGGCTTGCTGGGCATAGGGGAAATGGTAGGGCTGGGCAATTGGTGCAGGATGCTGGTGAAGGTGCCCTCAGCCAGCTGCTAGGGTAGTGGCGGAGTTGTGGGGTGAGTGACATAGGTGGCAAGCAATGAAGGGCCTCACTAGATGTTGGTGGCTTGAGAGGGAGGCTCAGTGTTTTTTTTCTTATTTTTCCTTTGTCTCTTTTCTTTCTTTCTTTTTTTTCCTTCTTTCTTTTTATGTTTTTCCTTTTCCTCTTATTTCTTCTTTTTTTCCCCCTTTTTATCAAGCACGGGCAATTCTAATGATTTAGAATAAGCAGAAATTAAAGTAAAAAAAGAGTCTTAACACAGAGTCAAACAGCAATAAAAGCCTCAGCATGAGATAGAAACCGATGAACAGACATCAGCAAAAATTTATAAGCCATACTAAGAAACAGGAAGATATGGCTCAAAGGAACAAATTAAAAAGCCAGAGGAGATGCAGAATTTGAAACAACTAATCAAAGATGTACACACAAATTTCCTAAATCAATTCAAGGAGATGAAGAAGGACATAAAGGATCTTAAGAAGACACTGGATGAGCATACAAAAGAAATTGTAAACAGACATAAAAAAATAACTGATCTTATAGTAATGAAAGACACAATAGAAGAAATTAAAAATATACTAGAATCACACAACAGCATATTTGAACAGGCAGAGGAAAGAATTAGCATAGGAGAAGATAGGGCACCCAAAATTGCACAGATAGAAGAACAGATAGAGAAATACATGGCAAAAATTGAGCAGGAACTCAGGGAATTGAATGACAGCACAAAATGCACAAAC
>PVKH010034384.1:0-11877 GCA_004027955.1 Chaetophractus vellerosus
TGGTGTTTTGGTCAGCCACAGGAGTGCCTTTTGAAATATACCAAAGCTTGGTCGGTCTTTATAAAGGGTATTTATTTGGGGTAGTAGCTTACAGTTACCAGGCCACAAAGCATAAGTTTCTTCCCTCACCAAAGTCCACGTGTTGGAGCAAGATGGCTGCCGACGTCTCCAGGGTTCAGGCTTCCGGGTTCCTTTGTTCCCGGGGCTGCGTTTCTCTCCGGGCTTAGCTTCTGCTTTTACCACAAGTTCAGCTGTAGACCATGAGGCTTTCTATGCGTTGCGTCTCTCCACAAGGCCAGCTGTAGACTATCGGGCGAATGGCTCACTCCAACACCAGAACTGTTTCTCCAATCTGCTTTTCTAAGTCTCTGCTTCTCTCAATCTGCTTTTCTCAATCTGCTTCTCTCTTGTCTAGCCTTTTACACTTGAGATCACGCCCACCGAGGGGTGGGGCTCAACGTCTCACTGACATGGCAGTTAACGCCCTACTCATAACTTAATCATGCCCAGATGAACAGATTAGCTTACAAACATAATCTAATCTATATATTTTGGAATTCATAATTAAATCAAACTCAAACCATTACAGGTGGTTGGGCATCTGTCTCCCATATGGAGGGGACCTGGGTCCAATCCCCGGGTTCTGCCAGTAAAAATAAAAAAAAAAGGAAAATATAGAAGGCAGGTGGGCCACCAGGCCCCGTGAGCCACGCAGAAAGGTGATGACATAACAGGAGAGTGACACAAGGGAGAGCCAAGACGAGATGCACTGAAAAACCAGGAACTAAGGTGGTGCAGGTGGTAGGACGCCTGTCTCCCACATCGGAGGTTCCGAGGATCGAATTCCAGTGAAGACAGGAGGAGAAAGATAAGAAGAGAGGGCAGGAAACGGATACAGAGTCACCCAGCGAATGGACACAGAAACAACAAAAACGGGGGAGGGGGTTGCGGGTAAAAATGGATAAAAGTAAATAAACAAATAAATAAATCCTTTAAAAATGTATAGGGTAGGAAGATAAGGACTATAGTTGGTAGTAATACTTTGACGATGCCCTTTCATGATTTGTTAACAAATGTTTTACAACAATGCAGTGTGTTTGGGGGGGTGACGTGTGGAGCCCTGTGTGATGTTATGCATGTTTGTTTTGTAAGATCACGATGTTTACTGAACACTTACAGTTTATGTATGTTCATATATGAATGAGATACTTCAATAAATTGTTTTTAAGAAAAGAGCTGGGGTAGCTATATTGATATTAGACAAAATAGACTTTAAATGCAAAAATATTATGAGACAAAGAAGGACATTATATACTAATAAAGGGGCAGTCCACCAAGAAGAAATAACAATCATAAACATTCATGCACCTAGCCATGGAGCCACAAAATACATGAGGCGAACACTGGCAAAACTGAAGGGAGGAACAGATGTCCCTACAATAATGGTTGGAGACTTCAATACACCACTATCATCCATAATAATTAGAACATCTAGGGGGAGGATCAATCAGGGAACAGAGAACTTGAACCATGCAATACATGACCTAGACCTCACAGATACATACAGAACACTGCACCCCTCAACAGCAGGATACACAGTCTTCTCAAGTGCTCATGGATCATTCTCCTATAGATCATGATTAGGGTTACAAAAGAAGTCTCGATAAATTTAGAAAGATTGAAATTTTACAAGGTACTTTCTCTGACCATAATGGAATGAAGCTGGAAATCAATAACAGGAAAACAATTGGAAAATCCACAGATATATAGAGGTTAAACAATTCATTCTTAATCAGAAGTGCTCAAAGAAGAAATTACAGGGAAACGGATGTGGGTCAAGCAACTGGGCTCCTGTCTACCATATAGGAGGTCCAGGGTTCGATTCCAGGGGCCTCCTGTTGAAAGGCAAGCTTGCCTTGTGTTGCAAGCTGGCCTGTGTGGAGTGCTGGCCTATGCAGGAGTGCTGGCCTGCATGGAGAGCTGGCGCAGCAAGATGGCACAACCAAAAGAGACACAGAGGAGAGACAATAAGAGACGCAGCAGACCAGGGAGCTGAGGTGGCACAAGAGATTGAGCACCTCTCTTCTACTCCGGAAGGTCCCAGGATTGGCTCCTGGTGCTGCCTAAAGAGAAGACAAGCAGACACAGAACACACAGCGGGCAAATAGTGAGTGCAAAACAATGAGGTGTGTGTGGGGGGATAAATAAATAAACAAATCTTAAAAAAAAAAGAAATTATAAGAGAAACCAGTAAATATCTTGAGACTAATGAAAATGAGAACAAATCAAATTTACAGGACATGGCAAAGGCAGTATTGAGAGGAAAATTTATAGCCCTGAATGCCTACATTAAAAAAGAAGAAAGAGATAAAATCAAAGACCTAATTGCACACATGGGGGAACTAGAATAAGAACAGCAAACTAATCCCAAAGAAAGCAGAAATAAATAACAAAGACAGCAGAAATAAATCACATTTAGGATAGAAAAACAATAGAGAGGATTACAAAACCAAAAGTTGGTTCTTTGAGATGACCAATAAAACTAATAAACCCTTACTAGGCTGACAAAGAAAAAAAAGAGAAAAAATGTAAATAGATAAAATCAGAAATTAAAATGGGGACATTACTACTGACCATGCAGAAATAAGAGAGATCATAAGAGGATACTATGAATGCAACTATACGCCAAAAAACTAGACAATGTAGATGAGATAGACAAATTCCTCAAAACAGAAGAACAACCTACACTGACCCTAGAAGAAATAGAGGTCCTCAACAAAACAATAACAAGTAAAGAGATTGAAACAGTCATCAAAAATCTCCCTAAAATGAAAAGCCCAGGAACAGATGGCTTCACAGGTGAATTCTACCAAGCATTCAAAGACTATCTAATACCAATATTGTTCAAGGTCTTTCAAAAATATTGAACAGGAAGGAAGACTACCAAACTCATTCTATGAAATACCAAAACCAAATACTATAAAAAAAGAGAGAATTACAGACCTATTTCTCTAATGAAAATAGATGCAAAAATCCTCAATAAAATATTTGCAAACTGAATCCAAAAGCACATTAAAACAATTATACACCATGATCAAGTGGGTTTTATCCCAGGTATGCAAGGGTGGTTCAACGCAAGAAAATCAATTAGTGTAATAAACCACATTAGTAAGTTGAAGAAGAAAAATCACATGATCTTCTCGATTGACACAGAAAAGGCATTTGACAATATATAGCATCCTTTCTTGTTAAAAACACTCCAAAAGATAGGAATGGAAGGAAGCTTTCTCACTATAGTGAAGTGCATATATGAAAAACCCACAGCTAACACTGTATTTCAATTGTGAAAATCTGAAAGCTTTCCCACTGAGACTGGAAACAAGACAAGGATGCTCACTGTCACCAGTGTTATTCAATATTGTACTAGAAGTTCTAGCTAGAGCAATTAGGCAAGAATAAGAAATACAAGGCACCCAAATAGGAAAGGAAGAAGTAAAACTTTCACTATTTGCTGATGATATGAACCAATACATAGAAAATCCTGAAAAATACATAACAAAGCTACTAGAGCTAATAAACAGGTTCAGCAAAGTAGCAGGATATAAAATTAATATGCAAAAAAAAATAAAATTAATATGCAAAAATTAGTAGCTTTTCTATACACTACCAATGAGCAATTTGAGAAGGAAGTCAGAAAAAAATCCCATTTTTACAGTGACAAAAAAATCAAATATTTAGGAATAAACTTAACCAAGGATATACAGGACATATATTCAGAAAACTTCAAAACATTGCTAAAAGAAACCAATATGACCTCAATAAATGGAAGGACATTCTTATTCATGGATTGGAAGACTAAATATTGTTTAGATGTCAGTTCTACCCAAACTTATTTACAGATTCAACACAATCCCAATAAAAATCCCAATAGCCTTCTTTTTTTTTCAGAAGTGGAAAAGCCAATTATCAAATTTATTTGGAAGGGTAAGGGGCCCCGAATAGCCAAAAAGATCTTTAAAAAGAACGAAGTTGGAGGGCTCTCACTTCCTGATTTTAAATCATATTACTTAGCTACAGTATTCAAAACAGCATGGTACTGGCATAAAGATAGATATATTGACCAATGGAATCAAATTGAGAGTTCAGAAATAGACCCTCAAATCTATGGCCAGTTGGTATTTGACAAGGCTGCCAAGTCCACTCAACTGGGAAAGAAGAGTCCATTCAACAAATGATGCTTAGAGAACGGAAGAGAACGCTTGTCTCACACTGCATAAAAAAATTAACTCAAAATGGATTGAAGACCTAAATATAAGAACCAGGAACGTAAAACCCCCAGAAGAAAATATAGAGAAGCATCTTCAAAGTCTGTGGCAGGCAAAGTTTTCTTAGACTTTATAACCAAAGCACAAGCTGTGAAAGAAAAAGTGGAAATTCCTCAAAATTAAGAACTTTTGTGCTTCAAAGAACTTAGTCAAGAAAGTGAAAAGGCAACCTACTCAGTGCGAGAAAATATTTGAAAGCTACGTATACGATACGGGTTTACTATCCAGAATACATAAACAAATCCTACAACTCAACAGTAAGACAACCCAATTAAAAAATGGGCAAAAGAGTTGAATAGACATCTCTCCAAAGAGGAAATACAAATGGCTAAAAAGCACATGTAAAGAGGCACTATGAGGGAAATGCAAATCAAACCCACAATGAGAAATAATTTCACACCTATTAGAACAGCCACTATTAAAAAAACAAACAGAAACTCTAAGTGCTGGAGAGGATGTGGAGATACAGGGAGCCTCATTCCCTGCTGGCGGGAATGTAAGATGGCACAGCTGCCGTGGAAGAAGTTCCGCAGTTCTAGTCAGGAAGCCAAGTGTAGGGTTACCATACGGCCAGCAATCCTGCTACTAGGTGTGCACCCAGCAGAGCTGAAAGCAGGAGCTTGAACAGACATCTGCATATCGAAGTCCATCAGGCATTGCCCACAATTGGACAGACATGGAAACAACCCAGTTGTCCATCGACTCATGAGCAGATAAATAAAATGTGGTCTATAGATACGATGGGATATGATTCAGCTGTGAAAAGGAATGAAGTCCTGATTTAGGTGACAACATGGATGAACCTGAGGGCACTGTGTTGAGTGAAATAAGATAGACAGAAAAGGACAAATATTGTGTGACTTCACTGTTAGGAACTAATTATACTAAGCAAATCACGACTTAGAATCTAGACTCGAGGTTGGCTGGACTGGGGTTAGAGAACAGGGACTTGTACAGATTTTCTGTTTGGGCTGATGGTAAACGGTTGAAAACGGAGGGTGGAGGTGGAAGCCCAAAACTGAGTGTCACCAACAGCACTGAACTGTGAAGGTGAATGTGGTTAAAAGGGGAACTTTAGCATGTGTTACAGTTGGATGTAATGATGAATTTGAAAAATCCATGTTGAATCATGCTTGTAAACTGGTCTGTTCATCTCTGCACAATTGGGTTATGATTAGGGCGTTGACTGGGCCACATCAGTAGGGCATTGAGCCCCACCCCTCGGTGGGTGTGGTCTCAAGTATGGAAGGCAAGGCCAAAGACAGAGGGAGCAGATGTGAGAAGCGGTGCTGATGTTGGAGAGAAGGCCCCAGGAGAAGACAAGTGAGCCGTTCACCTGAGAGTCTACAGCTGACCTTGTGGAGGAAGCAGAGGAGCTGAGCCTGGAGAGAAACACATCCCCGGGAAGAGAGGAACCCAAGAAGCCTGAACCCTGGCAAACGTTGGCAGCTGTCTTGCTCCAACATGTGGCAATGGACTTTGGTGAGGGAAGAAACTTACACTTTATGGCCTGGTAACTGTAAGCTTCTACCCCAAATAAATATCCTTTATAAAGACCAACCAATTATTGGTATATTTGCAAAGGCACCCCTTCGGCTGACTAATACAGCATGTATGTGTCACTAGAATAACAATTAAAAGGTAAATCACAGGACTGTATAACACAGAGAGCCCTACCGCAGTTCTTCAGTACAAGAAAGTTCTCTCATGAATGATAACAAATGCGTGATACCAGTACAGGTTAAATAATAGGGTGCTGTATGGGAAAATGCACCCAATGTAAATAACAGATGAGAGATGGAACTATCTTAACACTCTTCCATCAACTGTAACAAAGGTAACGGCTGTTAAAAAAACTGTACAGTATGAAAGAAGAGCTATCTCACATTAACAAATGTCCCGCCCAGTGCTGGCTGCTGGCGGTGGGTGGTGGTCAGGAACCCCGTATTTTATGCCTGATTGTTTTGTAAACTCACAACTTCTCTAAAAAGAAGAAAATTACAAGGACCCCATTCGCCAAGTGCCTGGGCAGACCTCGTAGAGGCGCCCAGGTCTCCACCCCTTCCCTGGGGCTGATCCCGCTGCACCTGGCTCTCCCCAGCCACCAGGTGTGCCCTTTCCTGCCCCAGGCTCCGCCCAGGCCCCCTCCAACCAGGGGGCCACTCTGACCCAAGTCTGGTCTCTGGCCCTCCCAGCGGCTCACGGTGGCCCCTGCACAAGCCCTGTTAGGTCCTGCCTCAGTTTCCCGGCTGATCCGCCTCCAGGTGAGCCCAGGCAGCCCATGCTGTGTGGGCCTTGCTCCTGGGCACTGCCCCCTATCCCAGGCCCCCAGGCCTCCGGGGACTGCCCAGTGGTCGGCAGGGACAGAGACTCACCAGCTCCTGCCGGGGAGCTCGAATCCCCCCATTCCCCGCGGCGGGAGGCAGCAGCTTGGGGGGCTGGGGGAGGCTGGAGGCAGGAGAACGGGCCGCCCATTCCCGCTTCTGCTGCAGGCCCGCGCTGCCGCTCCCGATCTGTCACCCACCCTCTCGCATGACTCACTCATCCGGTGCCGTCCTCGTGCAGGCATGGCGCTAGGTGCTGGGGACGCGGACGGCGATGGATGTGGAGCTCGGCCCCAGCGTCCAGTCTACGCATTTGTAAGTTGGGGGATAAAAATATCTCCACCAAGTTCCAAGAGGCCTCTCCCCGAACGCCCCGGGCCCAGGGACGCCCAGGAAGGGGTGGCTGCACCCACAATTATTATGGCCTGCACCTTGTAACTCTGCCCCCAAACCCCGGTACCCAGCCGCTCCCTCCCCCCTTCCCCCTTTCCCTTTCTTTTTCCTTTTGCCATGGCATCTGCATACTGGCTGGAAAGGGCCCAGGGTCTCCCTAGTCCTACCAGGCACTGCCCAACAATCACCCTATAATGGGGTGAACTGGGTCCCCCCAAAGATATGCTGAAGTCCTGACCCCCAGGACCTCAGAATGTGAGCTTATTCAGAATCAAGGAAGAAAGCGTGGCTCTGCCGGAGCAGGGGGGCCCTAACCCAACAGGAGAGGAGACACAGACAGACAAACACGTGGCACAGGACACAGCGGGGTGGGCAGGGCATGGGCCCTTTCCTTGAGCAGACCGCGGCCCTGACCACACCTGGGGTTCAGGCTTCTGGCCGCCAGAGCCGGGAGAGAAGAAAGCCCTGCTCCTTACGGCGCCAGCTCCGGGCACCGTGTGGCCGCGGCCCCGGGACGCTGAGAGCCCCCCACTACGGGCTTTCGCGCAGGGCCACCCCTCGTCTCCACAACACATGGGCCGCCTCTGTCTCGAGAGCTTCTCGCAGCCCGTCCTCCACGCGGCACCTAAGAGCGTCCCCAGGAGCCAAGCTCGCAGCCGCCCCCAGGCTCCCCGTGCTGGGCTTGGGCTCTGAGGGCTGCTGAGCACAGGAGGGACAGGGGGACTGTCAGCCCAAGGCTCCTGTCACAGGACAAAGAGGCAAGAATGGGGGGTGGGCAGAGGCGCGGGCCAAGAGCCAGCTGGGGACGCGCGGACTGTGATGGGCTACCTTTACCCCATTTGCACGTTTCCACGTACGAGTTCTGAACCGTGCACGAGCCTTCCAGTGAAGGAATGAACGAGGACACAGAAACTGGGGGGCCCAGCTCTGCCCTTCCCAGCTTGAACGAGGGGCAAGGCCCTCCTGGAGCCTCGGTTTCCCCATTTATAAAACGGGGGTGCCCAGGGCCGCTGTGAGGCTCAAATGAGTTTCCCCAAAAAGACCTCTCGAGAGCCGCCCGTCTCCCCTCTCGCCTCTGCGCTCAGATGACGGGGCCGAGGCGCCGGCCTCCATGACGCGGCATGTGCCAGGACCCGCGACAGGGGTGCAGCTCGGGGGACGCAGGCCCGAGACGCCCCGCGGGACATGGGGTGCGAGGGGAGCCGGCCGCTGCCACTGGCATGCGTGGAGCTTGCAGCGGGCAGCCCTGGGAGGAGCCTGGGCAGGAGGGTGCAGCCGGCGCTCCCCTCACACCAGAAACCGTGGCGCAGCCGTGGCGTGGCACAGCCGCCCGCCCGAGGGGACCGTGAGGCCAGAACCATGCCTGCGCGGGCAGCCGGCGTCGGCGCGTCCCGAGGAGGTCGTTAGTCCAGGGTTCCGAGCTCTGGCTGCGGCCGTGAAGGTTCCAGTGGCCTCCGGGCCACCCGGAAAAATCTAGACCCTTGTCACGTGTGGGGACCTCGTGGATGTGCCCGTGTCGTGGGCAGAGCAGCTCTCTGACCGGATCCTTCCAGAAGGGCCGCAGTGGGCAGCTCGCCCGCAGGCTGTGAGTCGCACAGGCCCAGCTCAGGCCCCGGTGCTGCCTCCGCTCAGAGCTGAGCCCGGTCACTTGGCTAGTGAAGTGCCCCCAGCTCACAGGCACGACGGACAGTGGCTGCCCACCAGCCGGGGAGAGACCCTCTCTTGACACACGTGACAGAGGCATGGCAGGAGACAGGCTGGGGGGTTGCTAGCCCCCTCAGAGGAGGCACACAGAGAGCAGAGACCATGCAGCTCCCTGTCCCGGGCGCTGCCCATGCCCGCAGCCCCTGGCCCCTTTGCCCGCCCTGCCCCGCCCTCGCCTGAACTGCCTCCAACCGGTTTCTGCTCGTCGCATCCCAAGAGCCTTGATGTGTGGCCCACCGAGGACAGGGCGTGGCCCTGGGTCCCGCTCCCTTGGCGGCCTATCGGCGTCCATGTGACCCTCCCTCACCGGCTGTCTGTCCCACATGCTCCGTTTCCCAGAGTGCTCTCTTCAGGGCACAAATCCCAAAGCTCTGTGGGCCTGCGGCTGTCGCAGAGACGTGGCTGGGGCTGCCTGCATGGCCTGTGGCCCAAGGGTCCTCTCCGCGCCGCGGGGAGGAGGTAGGGCCCGGGCCCCCGACCCACTGCCACTGATGGGAGCCCCGGGGGCGGGCGGCCGCCCCCTCCTGCTGGGGCCGCGGGCAGCCGGTGGCAGCCGGGGTCTCAGTGCACGTCATGCGCCAACTGCTGGTACCCACAGCTGCTCTGAGGACGAAGCGCCATTGCTCCGTGGGGGCAACGCCAGGCGATTCCGCGCCCAGCTCACCAACATACCTGTGATTCTGAGCCTCGACGCCGGGCTCGGCCCGTGGGGTGACAGGGAGTTGACTGTGCACAAGCCGGGCACTGCCCCGTGGCCGCGGAGTGTCCAGTCTGGACACAAAGAAATGTCAGGTGTCCTGTGGCAAGGCAGTCGGGATGCCGGGGGACCCTCTAAGGAGGGGACGGCGTCGGCCGTGACGAGGTCCGGGGGTCCTTGCAGGCGGGAGAACAGCTGGCAGGTGGGAGGGGTGGGGCGGCCCTTGGGGAATTCGATGCCCAGGTCCGTTCTCCCACCAGACCTGACCTCTGGGGGCTGCAGTGAGGGCCCCACAAGGGTGTGACGCGCTCAGCGGTGCCCGCACACAGTGGGCGCGGTACCGGGTCAGCCCTGTGAGATGCTCTCATGGGGTCACAGTGCTGCCACCTGCAACGATGCTATCGTGTCCCCCAAAAGCCATGTCCAAGCCCAAGTCCTGCCCCTGGCCCCGCGAACGGGACCTCACTCGGAAATCGGGTCTTTGAAGATGTGACCAGCTAAGGTGGGGCCAGAGTGGAGCAGGAGGCCCCGATCCCATATGGCTGGGATCCTGGTACAAAGAGGAGAAACAGCCTTGGGGAGACCGAGGCGGAGACTGCAGTGAGGCGGCCACAGGCCAAGAGGTGCCAAGGACGGCGGCAAGAGCTGTAAGAGGTGGGAAGGAGCCTGCCCCAGGCCTCAGAGGGAGCGGGCGCTGCCCCCACCAGCCTCCAGAACAGGAGGCCCCCCGTTTCTGTGGTTTTAAGCCTCCTTGTTTGTGGGACTTTTAGGGCAGCCCCAGGAGGCCAAGGCAGATTCCCGCTTTCCGGACGCACAGAGCTGTGGGCACACCTGTCCGGGGTGGAACCCAAACCCCAGCAGGCTGAAGCTGTAACTCCCAGCCCAGCACGCTCTGCCCCCTCTGCCTGCGCTTCCCAGGTCGGGGACGGGCTACACGGAGCCGAGACCCTACGTCCCAAAGGACAGACGATGGCCACCCCTTTCAAACAGGCCCCTTTCGAACCTTCAGTCCAGCCACACGCAGGTGGCTTCCTGCTCACCTGGTGACGTGACCAGAGCGCGGGCTTCAGGCAGCCGACACCGCCGCCTCCTACAGCGGCACGCGTGCGCCGTCACGGAGACATGCGGCATGGGCCCCTCTGCGCGGGGCCACGACCTGCCACGTGTGTCACCACATGGCAGTGCCGAGCCACGAGGTCAACAGTCCCGAGAAACCGGTCGCCGTCACGCGGCGGCCAAGCCCAGGAGGGGGCTTCCTCTCGGTCCTGAGCTTGCAAGCAAGTGAAGTGGTAAAGAGGCTTCACCTGCAAGTTTAGGGACACTCCGAGGGCCCCAGCAGCCAGGTGAAGGCATCTCTGCCCAGCTCAGAACAGACCTCCTTCCAGGTGGCAAGGACCCTCTCTGCGTGAAAATGCGACTCCTCCGTGACGCTTCCGGCCCGGGGTGGCCCGCTGTGCTGGCACCTGGGCACGGTGTGGGCAGCACGTCCAGGGACGCCCCAGCGGGCGGCTGTCACGGCCCCGTTTCCCTCCGGCTCCAGGGACCTGTGATGCCCACAGATGAGCAGGGACGCCCGGCCCAGTCTCTCCTGGTGCCGCTCGCTCACGTACTATTGTTAGGTCTCTCTCGAACTCCAGCCCCATCCCTGGCGTGAGGACTCTGGGGGCACATCGTTCCAGCATGACCCCCTTCCCCACCTGATGCGGTGGAGCCGTGTTTCCAGGAACGTCTTTCCCAGCCAGCGAACTCTCACGAGGCCGGACGGCATCTGAACGGAAGACCGAGGTCTGCTAGGAAAAATGAAGGCTGGACTTCCGACAAAGCAGCCCCAGTGTCTCGCGCAAGGAGTCCCCGAGATGGGCAGCTGGTGGGCGCCAGCCTCCGCCTGCGGCCGGCTGTCTGCCGGGACGGTCCCGAGAGGTCGCGCCACGCCCCTGGCGCCCACATGGCTGCGGCCGGGGTTTAAAGGTGCACCCTGTGAACGCGGCACCTGTTGGATCCCAGCCTGTTCTGACAACTACACGGACCCCTGGGCAAAAGGCCTGGAGGCAGGAAATGGTTTCACAGGGTACCCCCGATGGGTGGCACGGCGCTGGGCACCGGCCTGCAAAATCTGTTGAGATTTGGCCCGTCCCCTTTGCCTGGTGCCTGTGACGCGTCTGTCCTGGAGGTGCAGTCGGCCTCCGTCACAGGGCAGCGGGCCTGCAGGGAAGCCTGGCCCCTCCCTCAGCGCTGCGTGGCCAAGACCTAGCGTAGCGGCTCCCCTGAAGGCCTGGATGGAAGGCGGCACGCAGTGAGCCCTCCCTACCTCGACACCGTGGCTCTTGGGCAACCCTTACAGCCAGCTCTGGCGGTGCCTGGTTGGAGGGGACCACGGCAGCCGTCCCCACGAGATCCAGAGGGCTTTGTAGCACGACGCGATACCCAGGCATGT
>PVKH010034385.1:0-11875 GCA_004027955.1 Chaetophractus vellerosus
GCTCCATCCACGGGCGACCTGCCCTGCCCATGGCGGCTCTTGCCCTGTCCGTGGCAGCTTCTTGCCCTGCCCACGGCGGCTCCGGCCCGCCCATGGCGGCTTGCCATTCTCAAGGCGGTCTGCCCACTAGGAGAGGTCCCCAGGAATCGAACCCAGGGCCTCCCATGTGGTATGCCGGCGCCCTATCCACTGGGCTATCGAGCCGGCCCCTTATGATAAACTTCTATGAACCTGTTACCCAGCCTTAATAGTTATCAACGTTTTGCCAATCTTGTTTCAGCTAGCTCCTCTATTTTTTTTTGGGGGGGGGCAGGGTTTGTTTTTTTTAAAAAAGCAAATCTCAATGTCATTTTGCCTGTAAGTATTTCATTGCTTGCCTTTAATAAAATCGTCAGCAGGAAGCCATTATCAAAGCTAAAAAAGTAATTAAAAATCATTAATATCACCCAATATTCATATTCATTCATATTTCCCCTAAACTATCTCAAGGAGGCTTTTTTTTTTTTTTGGTACAGTTGGTTTGTATTAGTCAGGGTTCTCTCGGGAAACAGAATCAACAGGAGATATCTGTCATAATACGAGATTTTATAAGAGTCTCTCACATGACCATGAGGATGCACAAGTCCAGGTTCCGCAGCAGGCTGCAAGCCAGGGGCTCCGATGAAATTCCAGTGAAAGGTCCTTGTTGAGTTTCTGGGAGAAGTTGGCTGTCCAAAGACAGCTAGGAAATTCTCTCTGAATGTTGAAATCACTTTCCCTTTTAAGGCATTCAACTGATTGGATAAAAGTGTCATCCACTGCTGATGCAATCTCCCTGATTGATGCAAATGTAATCAGCCATCCACGCAGTAAACTCACTGGTGACCGAAGTCCATAAATGCTCTTGTATTATAATTAGCCCAGTGCTTGCTGGACCAAGCACCTGGACACAATTACCTGGCTGATTTGACACATTAGCCTAGCCATCACACCTGGATCTAAACAATATTCAACCATTGTGCATTTTTGTGTAAATTTATTTATGTAAATGATATTGTTATATAGTTATTTTTTTTTCGCTAAGCACTAGGCACTATATTACTCTTTGGTGTGTGTTTCAGTTTCCTAAACTGCTCAAGCAAATACCATACAATGGGTCAGCTTAAACAATGGGAATTTATTAACTTACAGTTTTGAGGCTAAAAGAAAGTCCAAATCAAGCATCAAGGTGATGCTTTCTCTCCATTCTGGGGCTGGCTGCTGGTGATCCTAGGTTCCTCTGTCACATGGCAAGGCACGTGGTGGTATCTCCCGATCTCCAAGATCTCCAAGTTCTGGTTCAGCTTCTTGCTTCCTGTGGCTTTCATTCTCTTAGAAAGGACTCCAATAATAGGATTAAGACCCATCCTGATTGAGGTGGGGCCACACCTCAACTGAAGTAACCCATCAAAAGGTCCTACTTACAATGGGTCCACACCCACAGGAATGGGTTAAATTTAAGAACATGCATTTCTAGGGTACATACAGCTTCGAACCACCACAGTGTGTGTGGCAGTTTGAGATTATGTATGAATTCCAAAAAAAAAGAGACTATGTTTGTAAATGGGTCTGCTCCTCTGGGCATAGTACCCTTTGTTTTAGATTAAGTTGAGATGTCTGATTAAATTATGTCACGATTAGGGCTTTGATTCGAACACATCATTAGGGGGACTCAGAGTTGAGTCCCCACCCTCTTGGTGGGCTATATAAATGGACACTCAATCAAGGAGACAGAAGCAGATACAGGAGAAAAGAGAGCTCCATAGACATGGCAGAGCCCCTGGGAAGAGAAACGAGCCATTTACCTGATAGTTTACAGCTGACCTTGTGGAGAGACCAGAGCAGCTGAGCCAGGAAAGAAACAAGCCCCAGGAAGAAAGACGAGCCCTATGCCAGTCTACAGCTGAGATCGGAAGGAGCTGGACCCACGAAGCCTTAAAAGGGAAGAGGAAGGCTGAACCCTCGCAGATGTCACCCGCCATCTTGCTTCAACACATGGCAACAGACTTTGGATGAGGAAGTAACCTTAAGTTGGACTCTTTAGGGCCTTGTAACTATAAGTGTCTACCCCAAATAAATACCCTTTATAAAAGCCAACAGAGTTCTTTGCATCAGCACTCCTTTGGCTGACTAATACAGTGTGCAACTACCATCTCCAGGTTATAGGACACTCAGGTTGTCCCCAAGTCCCCACTATTATATACAAGGCTGCAATTAACATCCTTGTGTATGTGCCCTAATGGATCTGTGTGTGAATTTGATAAAAGCACAGAGGTGGAATTGCTGGGTTTCTGGTTCATAGGTGGAATTAACTTATCTAAGTAGTGCCAGGTTGTTCTTTGGGAAAGCTGTGCCAGTCCACCCTTCCCCTGCAGCACATGAGGAGCCCTGCATCGCCATGTCTCTGACCTTGTCCAGTTTCCTAATTTTTGCCAGTCTAATAGGTATAAAGTGATATTTCACTGTTCCATTAATTTGCATTTCTCTGATTACTAAGGATTTTAAGCATCTCCTATCATTCTCAATAGTTTTTTGCGTTTACTCTTCTGTAAATTTCCTCTTCATATCTTTTGCCCATTTTTTCTTTTCAGGTTGCAGTCTCCTTGTTGATTTGCAGAATTTTCTTGAACATTCCAGATATTAATTTCTGATTGGTTTCAAATATATTCTCTCATTCGACAACTAATTTGTCCTTCATTGAAAAGAAAACCTTAATTTTCATGCAATCAAATTAATCAGTATTTTTGTCTGTGCTTTTGAAGTTTCATATAAAATGTCCTTTTCCACTTCCCCTCCAGTCACAAAAATCACAAAGATATCCTCCATTTTCTTCCTTTTTTTAAGATTTATTTATTTTTATTTCTCCCCCACCCCCCTTGTTGTTTGTGCTCGCTGTCTGCTTGTCTTTTTAGGAGGCACTGGTATCTGAACCCGGGGCTTCCTATGTGGGAGGGAGGCGCCTAATTGCTTGAGCCATCTCTGCTCCCCATTTTCTTCTATTAACATAGTTTTTACTTTTCATATTTGTCTTTAACCCACTTAACAGCAGGACCATGCAACAGAACTGTAATGTGAACCACATATGTACTTAAAACTTTTCTAAGTAAACACATTAAAAAAGTAAAAGGAAACAGTTGAAATTAATTTTAATAATATAGTTGTAACCCAATGTGTCCAAAATATTATAATTTCAATATGTAATCAATGTAGAATTATTGAGATATTAAAATTTTTTCCTATTGTCTTCATAATCTGGTATTTTACACTTAACAGTACATCACAATTTGGACTAGGCACATTTCAAGTGTTCAGTCGCCACAGGTGGCTGGTGGCTACTGTGTGGGACAGAGCTGATCTGGTGTCTACCCTCGTAGATGGTAAGTAAGAACTCACATGGATTTTTCTCTAATCCATTCATGTCTGTCCATTTTTTCCCCATTGATTTGTGAGGCCTGCATTATTGTATTTTTGTACTCTGACATTGCTCATATCCCTCACTGCTCTATTCTGTCATCTTTCCTGGAATTTTTCCTTTCTTCCATCTATATGCTGGGGTGTTCCCCAAGACTTACTTCCCGACCCCCTGCTTGTCCTTGTCTGTGTCGTCCTTGGGGATTCATGCCCTCAGGAGCTTTGGCTGCCTCATGTACATCGGTAATGCCCAGACCACATATTCAGCCTCACCTCTCCGTTCACAACTGCATTCTGTGCGACCTCTTCACTTGGATGCTCCTCTTACATTTTATAAGTTAAAATTGTTTCTCCATAATTTCCCTCCCCCATATACATTTCCTTCTCAAATTCCTAATGACTGTTTTTCCCTCTTCCCTCTAAGCTTGCCGCCTTGGAGTGCAAATACTCAGTTTCCCGGAACACCCCAGATGCCTGACTTTCTCTTCCTTTTGTACAGCGGAGATTTTATCATTGTACCAAAAGAACAAGAGCTGGTATCTGTGTAGTGCTGATGTATCAGTCCATTTAGTCCCACATCAAACTGTTCCAGTTACATTTATCCACAAATTTACTGTGGAATACTTCTGAAATCTGCCCCTCTGAAAAGCAAGGGATGGTTTCCTTTAGCTCATGTTTTGGGACCATTCTGGGGCTGCATCATGCTAGTCTTGGGTCTGCACACACTTGACCCTGTCTGTCCCTGCCATGGTGATTATGCTAAAGATGGGGCTGTTTCCTGGAAAGATCTTGAGTCTCAAAGCAAACAGAGAAGAGAAATGGTTATTTGTGCGGGGGGGGGGGTCCTTTTTCTGTAGGACACCACCAAAGAATGGTCACCTCCATCAATATCTTGAGTGCCGTTCTTGAGTCAAACGCTACAGTCCTGAAACCTCCAATTGCCAATCCAGTGGAAAGGGAGAAAGGTATCTGCTTGTCTTTTTATACTTCATCAGATCTGAAATATTTCTCTGTGTGTTTGGGTTTATACACTTAGGAGGTACTTTATGCTCTTGGTCAGTGGATTGGGAACCAGCCACGCAGCTGATCCCCATGAGCCTCCTTGACCATCTCTCCTAGGGAGGGACCGGAAGGTGGGGTCGGTGATCACCCCTACGTGCTCAGCACGCCACTGCTGGGCTGAGCAGCAACGCTCTTCAGTCATCGCCATGATTCCAGGCGGGCCTGGGACTTCAGTTTCAAAATGAAGGAGGGGAGCTTTCCATTGTTTCTTCCATTTTTGAAAACAGTTGAGGGAATCTAGAGTCAAGAGTGTTGTGCATCAGGGAAGCAGTCATTCGCTGCCTTTTAACATTAATACTGCTTATTAACATCATCCTAACCCATGGGGAACTTCTTTGGACCATAAAGAGGCTGTGCATTGATCAACCCAGAAAGCTGGAAGTCAAGGTCATGGGGCAATGAGTCTGCGGTAGGGAGACTCTCAGAATAACAGGGTTCTTTGAGGGTTTGGAGGCTGCAGGCAGAGTGGAAACCTGACACAGGCGACAAGAGCAAAGGAGAGAATGTGGGTTGAGGCAGAGAGGGCCATGGTAAGGTAGGCAAGGACACCCAGAGGCAGTAAGAGAAGCTGAGCTGTTTAATCACCTCCTTGGCCAGACTCAAGGCTGTGGTTGCCCTGAACAACTCAAACCTGGAAGCTGTTGAGAATCACTGGAGATGGAGTGGCCACAGGGGTCAGAAGATAAAGAAGGTTGGGAAGGGGGAACTTCAGCGTCTCTGACTCCAACATCTGGCTCTCCTCCCCCCGGGGCCTGCTTCACCTCTGAGAGGTTCCTGGCCGGCCCCCAGGGGCAAGGAACCAGATGGGGTGCCCCAGCTGTGTTGGGAGGATGACCTTGAGGCAGGGACAGCCATTCCCCACATGACCTACGTGGAGGGTATGGCACTGTCCACACCATGATGGGAGGTGGAGGTGGAAGACTAGGGGAAGAGGGAGGAAGGGGGTGGGTAGTATCGGGGCTTGCCTGGGTCCCATCACCAGTCTGGAATTAAATAGCAGAAGAAGTTTGCCCTTGGAAACACTGGCGTGTCCCCAGTGACAGTTCCTGGTGATGGGCTGACCTTGGCAACAGACCCTAGCAGCAGGCAGTTGTCCTGACAAGAGGGTGATCCCTGTCGACAGTCCCCAGCATCTCCCTAAGAGGGAGGGGGCTCTCCTGGGAGTCTTGCCCCCCAACTACTTGCTCTTCTTGAAAAAACTGAAGCGTTTTTCCCGCTCTCGTTCTCTGCCATCCTTGCTGCGCAAGACGACAGGCCCCTCTGCCCCGACCGGTGATACTGGGGGCATGGTCATGGCCCGGGTCATGCCTCGGCTGGCACTGGGCACTGCCGGCTCGTCGGGCTCTCCGGAGGCAGAGGACGCGGTGGCAATGGCCGCATTCACCACCCGTAGCCATGAGCTCATCTCAGCCTGCAGGGTGGATGGAAAGACAACCCGTCAGCTGCCAGGAAGCAGCTGGCAGATGGGTAGGTGGGGAAGAGCCAAAGGATGTGGCAGCAAAACAGCTCGACTATTTCATCTTAGGGGAAAAGACCCTATGACCCATACATGTCTTTGTATGGCCTTTGTTAACATCTTGTCAGCACAATGTGGGTTGCCTCATTCCCAAGAACGAGGCACTTAAGATAAGGAAAAATAGGAGGGGAGAGTGAGGGATGGCGAAGTGAAGGGTTCTAAGAATGGCACAGAGAGACAGGCACATGGCAGGAGAATGGGGCAGCTCACCTCATCTTTGGCCTGGAATAAATACTCTTTTCCATCCTGTAAGCTGTTGGGAGAGAGAGAAGCCTCAGGGCAGAGCTGAGAATCTGGGTTTGCCAGATCAGTGCTGGCGAGACCAGAGATCAGGGTGGCAGTTAACAGTCCAGCTACAGCCCTGACAGCCAGATCAGACACGTTTTGAACATTCTTTGGATTCCCAGGACCATGCAAAAGTGAATGCTTTGGCTAGGCCTCCTCCTCCAGTTGCTTGAGGGCAGGCAGGGGCAGGCCCCAGGAGCCCTGGACACAGGCCAGGGGCAGCACCTCGCCTCCAGATTCTCCAGGATACATTTTCAGCTTGAAATTGTCCAACATCAGGCCTGGCCTTTTCTCTCCTCCATGTGGGATTTGGCAGAAATCTCCCACCTCTCCCTCATCTCCATCTCTGCCCCTAAAAGCCTGGACTTAGCTCAGGGAGCCCCCTGCATGTTGCAAACTCCTGACTTCCCCTCCCCTCCTGAGAACGTGCCCCTCGTTCCTACCCCAGCTTGAAGACATGTTTGCGCTTGCGGTACTCAAAGGCGACGCTGCCCTGGGCCCTGGCAAGGCTGACAGGCACTTCTCCGTGGTACGGCACCCCCGCACTGGCTGCCTTTGCGTCCTTGTAGAAGCCGAGGCTCCCGCGGCGCAGGACGCAGTACACATTCTGCCACGACCTGGGAGAGACACGGCCAGGTGGTGAGACAGGCTGCCCGGGCAGCCCTTCTGGGGCCTGTCCTGGGAACGATCGGGTGTCCTGGGTCTTCCGGCTCCACGCCTGTCTTTAGGGCCATCAGCTTTTTAAAACTCTTAAAAATTCTTATTTTTTATTTTTCCCAATTCTCCCCTTCCCCCCATCTCCTGTAACATCTAATCTACTCTCCATCTCTTCGAATTTGCTATTTCTAGTCATCTCTTGTAAGTGCCAGCACACGGCTTTTGTCCTTATGTGCCTTGCTTATTTCTCCAAGTATGTTTTCAAGGTTCTTCCGTCTCAGAACTCCATTCATTCTTTTGGCCAAATACTATTCCCCTGTGTGTCTGCAGCACCTTGAACTTACCCGGTGATGGGCACTCAGCTTGTTCCACCTCTGGGCTGTTGTGAACAGTGCCGCCATGAACACTGGGGTGCATGTGTCTGCCTGAGACCCTGTTTTTACTTTCTTTGGGTGTATCCCTTGAAATGGTAAATGGTAATTCTCTATTTCACTTTTTGGGAACTGCCTTCTTGCCCTTCCACAGTGGCTGCTCTGTTTTACATCCCCACCAACCATGCACTAGAGTTCCACCTTCTCTGTATCCCCTTCAAAGTGTTATTCTATTCTACTTTTTTAAAATAATAGCCATCCTTGTGGACGTGGAGTGGTGCATCACGGTAGCTTTGATTTGTTTCCCTAAGGTGGGCTCATCATCTTTACACCCCCTGGCCCTCCTGAGGCCCCATTCTCTGATCCTGAGCCCCACCCCATTCCCAGAGGGTGCGTCTCCTAAAGAAGGTCCCTGTCCCCCAGCAGGGGGGCTCCTGGGAGGCCTCCTCAGAAGGCAGGACTGGAGACGCACGGGCACGCAAGGCCAGCCCCGAACCTGTTGGCGGCCTTCTTGCCGAAGGCCTCCATCTCCTGCTTGCGGCACAGCACCCCCTCCATCTGTTCCTGGGCAGAGAGCTCCGGGCCTCGAGGGGACAAGGCGGCCACGTGGGCCGGCTCAGATGACCTGCTCTGGGGCACTGCAGGAGGCGCCGGGCCCCGGGTCCGGGTCTGCCTCTCTCCCCGTGGCCCATTGGCCTCGTCTCCTGCGCCAGACCCCTGGGGGAAGAACAGTGTCAGTGACCAGGGCTGAGATGGGAGTGCCCCACCCTGGATGTCCTTGAAGCTTGATGTTCAAGGGCTGGTCTTCACCCCTGACCCCCATCCTCTCCCATCCCAACTATCTTCACCCCACCCCACCCCTGGCTCACCACCCTTTTCTGTCCCTTCACCTCCCAGCCATCAGCACCCACACTTCCAGGAGAAACTCACAGGCTCTTCCGGGAAGCTGCCCTGCTCTAGTCTTTGTTGTTCCAACAGGGGCTGCAAGGACAAGGAGATGTAAGAGGACGCGCGAGGGGAGGTGGAGATCCTGGGGGGCGCACGGGAGCTGCGTGGTTACCTGAGGGGACTCTGCATCTGTGCAGATCCCATTAATGGTGGGGGGTTGCGTGGATGACGATAGCCGCAGGTGGGTTCTGGAACGGCAAGAGGTGAGGCACGATGATACATCCCTGGGCTGCCGAGGGCCAGCTGTCACCCTGCTGCCCCAGTGGCCCTGCTCTCACCCGTCCCGGGTGGCATCAGGAGCCAGCTGGCCATCCACCAGGTCCCCTGCAGGCAAACTGGGTCCTGGAGCAGGAGGCTGTCTTCTCCGCTCCTCTTCTTCCCGCTTTCTCTTCCGCTCCTTCTCCTGCTCCTCCAGCTGTCAAAAGATTCCGAGGTCAGTATAGAAGGTCTCACCCAAGACAACCAGGTGGCCGGGGAAAGCCGAGATGTCCTAGCTCTAGTCTGGTGAAAATGGGAAGGATGGAGAGTATAATTGGAAAAGAAGGTGGGGAGTAGAGGCAGCGGGGGAGACGGTACTTCTCAGCATCGCTCAGGGGAACTGATGACACACAGTCGGGACAACGGGACAATCATGGCTTACACCAGGCAGGAACTAGTGCGATGGGATGGGATGGGCACCCCTGGGGCCCCGGAGCCCTCACCGCTGTGAGCTTCTCCAGCGCGCTGAAACGCTCCTCCCAGGCCACTGCCGACTTCTGGAAGGCTTCGTGCCGCTTGATGAGGCTCTCGACTTCATCCACCGTGCAGCCCAGCTCAGCGCTTCGCACCAGTGGCTCTTGGCTGCAGAGCCAGGCCTCTGCCATACCTGCATCTCTTCCAAACACGAGCACCTCCAGAACTGCAGAGATTGGGGGTTGTGGGGAGATGGCAGGTCAGAGTCGGCACTGCCAGGGCCTGGGAGCCATGGTAACCTCAAGAAGAGGCTGTAGAGAAAGCTGCCAACCCAGAGCAGGAGCAGCAGGGCAGTGCCAGGCAATGCCAAGCGTGGGTGCCTCAAATTCCACACCCAGGATTCCTGGGCTCACCCACTCTGGAAATTATAGCTACAAGACCCCTGGCCTCCCTCCCCAGGGCCTGGGGCCCCTGCCAGTTTCCTGGCTCCTCCATCTGCTCACCAAGCTGCAGCCAGTCCATCTTCTCCTGCCACTTGTCAGCTGTGTCTTGGCGCCGTGCCTGCAGCTGGGACAGCTTCTCCGAGATCTGGAGGGAACAGAGATGCAAGTCAGCGCCCAGTAGGGGCTTTCCAGGGTCCCTGAGGGGCCACCTGGGGGAACTCTTGATTTCTGATTTCAAGAGAAAGTTCTAGGGGAAAGATGGAATGTGGGCAATCCCCAAATAGCACTGAGGGGGGAGCGAATGAAGGATTTCTGTGAAAATAGGGTGACAGCTTACAGGGCAAATCCAAACTGAGCCCTCCAAAGTGAGGAGGGCCTGGCCATGCCCGGGCCACACCTACCTCCTCGGTGGCGTGGTGGCTCCTGGCGAGCAGCTGCTGCCCCATGTTGATGCAAGAAGAGAAGCGGTCCGCTCTGGCCTCAATCTCTGCCTTCATTCCCTGATGGTTCTTGATGACCAGATCTGCCGAGGACACGTCCCTGGGGGGCAGGGCGGGGGGGGGGAGATGGAAATGGTGTCACCCACTGCCCACAACCCCATCACAGCCCCCAGCCCACTCAGCTTCCGGATGCCACCAGGCCTCACCGGGGCCGCTCCTGGGCATCCATCTGCAGGTTCACCCCGTCCATCCACAGCATCAGTTCCCGCACAGCTTTGAAGAAGCGGAACTTGTCTGTGGTGTCCAGTAGCAGCTGGCGGCGGGCGGCGGAGTGCCCCTGAAGCTGGGCCCAGGCCTCCGCCACGGCCTGCATGTGGTGGCCGATCTCATCGGCCTTGTCTCCGGCATAGGCCTTCTGCAGCCGCTGGCCATCGTCCTGCACCTGCTGAACCTGCAGAGCCCCGGGTCGGAGTCAGGCAATGCCAGGAGGCTCTGAGGAGCTGCAGCCTCCCTCCCATCCTGCCCTTTCTACCAGCCCAAGAAGCAGAAGGAGGCGCTGAGGGTGGGGGCAGGGAAAGCCCAAGGCTGGTACCCAGAGTGAGCCTTGCCACACCTGCCCGGCGGATCTCCTCTGGGGGACAGGGCTTAGAGAAGCGGGCAGCCCTGGCCACTGACCAGCTGAGCTCTCAGCCTGCGGTCCAGGACGTGAGGGACCTCAGAGGTTTGTTAGAATGAGATGTTCGGCCTAAGAAGGGACTCAGACAGGGGCTGACTGGGCTTAAACTGCTGAAGGAAGACTGATTTGGGGCTGGGTGGGACCAACTGGCAGACATTGGTACAACATGAAGAATCTTCTAGTCATTGGAAATCATCTGACGATGCCACGGGCCCTCGAGGAGGCTTGTCACCAATGGTGTGAGTACAGCGACTCCATGTCCCCTGGCAGGAACGTCTTCTAGGAGCAATTCTAAGCTCATCCCAAAATGACCCTCCAGAGGATGCCAACCCCCTAGCATGCCTGAGAACCGCCCTGGCCCCAGGAGCCTCCTGTTTCCCACAACACTGCCCCCAGACCACCCCCTGCCCTGTGCGTGGGTCAGACCTGGGCGCTGAGGGCCTGGATGTCGTGCTCATAGGCACAGTGGCGGCGCTGCAGGGCCTCGGCGGCATTGAGGTCGCGGCCTGCCCCGTCTGGAAGCTGCTGCTGCTTGTGCTGCACCCGTGCCAGGGCTTGGCGCGCCCCGTGCAGGAAGCGCTGCAGCTCGTGCGCCGCGGCCAGCACCTGGCCCCGCGTGTCCAGCAGCTCGAGCAGGTCAGCCCAGGCCTCGTTGAGACTGTCCTTCCACTCGGCCACCGTGGCCCGGGCGGCGTGGCCCCCCGCAATGAGCCCATTGGCCAGAGCGTTGGCGCTGTCCACGCGCTCCTGACCGATGGTGCTCGTGTCCCGGGAGAACTCTCGGAATTTGTCCCGGAGCATCTGGTGGAGGAAGCAGTTGCATGGATGACGCCGCACGCTGGTGGATGCAGTCCCTGCCTCACGGAGTCCTCTCACCCCAAAAGGAGAACCCACTTCTCTCTCCCTTGGGCCACGGGGGCCACCAGGACTGAGTTAAATACATGCGGCTGGTTCCACATGACCCTGCATGTGACTGACCGCCCCAGCCTCCAGCACAGGCGTAGTGGGGTGCTTGGAGCCCTCAGACTTCCGACAGTCATACTCTAACCATGGTCCGTGTTTCTGCCCCAGTGAGGGTCCAAGCCCCCAAACTGTGGAGGGGAGTCTACAGCTCAGCCCTGTGCTGCTGGGTTCTGATGAAAGACAGAGATCGGGGAGTCTCCCCTGGCTCAGGCCCGGGCCCCTGACCTCCTCTTGGCACAGTTCTTCAAATGATGCACCTCGGCACGCAGCTGGACCTGTGCCCCTGCCCTCGGGTCCCAGGGGGTCCTCAGCTCGCCCATGTCCTTCCACACTCACGGTCACGTGCTCGTAGTCCTGGCCCAGCTCGTGGGAGGCTGCCACCACCTCGCGCTCCTGGATCCACTGCTCCAGGT